>JAPDSC010140016.1:0-15655 GCA_026290005.1 Latrodectus geometricus
TTATTAATAATTCAATAATTAATAACTCACCAATAAATATTACATTTAAACAAAAAACTTTCCATGTTTTTTATTAAATATTATATTCACATTTCTTAACTCAAGTATATTTCTAACGTTAGAATAAATTTTATCTAATTTCTTTTTAACACAAGAAAAAGGATAGTGATTTCTTTTGATAAATTTATTTTGATATTGTTATATAATAAACTTGATAAAAAAGATAGTTTTAAATCTTTTTTAACATGATTAAACATGTGTGAGAATTATGAACCACTTTTAATTTATATAAATACATTTTTTTTTTCGTTATCTTTAATTTCATGCGATTATCTCACTTTCTTTTAAACAACTTCTTGAGATAGCAAGATAAATTTCATCAATCGCTGTAACTGATTTATCAATTGCTATCTATAAAGAAGGTAGTTTCATTTTATTCTACCTCAATGAGTTAGTGGCGTTGTCCTTGTAGTATAAATTTTTCACCCAGAATAATTGATGAATCACTCTTGCCACGAGTGAACTTTTCTCGTGTCAAGTAATTCACTTTAATTTTTTCTCCTTATTTTCGTTTCAATTTGATTTATCTTCGTTGCTTTAGAAAAGTTGACTTCTATCAATGTGAGTATCGATTATGCTTACTTATGTTTTGTTTTTTCTTTATTTATTAAAGGGCAATGTTAAGGATAAATTTCTATTTCACACATTATTTATATTTGAAAGATTTCACTGGTAATCTATTTTGTACACATATTGAATATATATATGGGGTAAAGTCCGGAAACTTATCAGTTAATATCTTTATAATTATTCGTATGTTTGTAATCTTTATTTGTATAACTCTAATCTACAGCTAAAGTTTGTGCTTGTTTAAAATTTCGATAAAAATAGTTGACTTAAGGTACAAATTTTAGAAAAGCTCCATGTGGTATATATATATATATATATATATATATATATATATATATATATATATAATATCGGGTAAAATTTACTTTAGGATACCACTTGAGTTTTTGGCAATTTTTTTGAAGCCAAGATAGTTGCTAAAATATTAATAGCAAAATAATAAACCTCAACTTAAATAAAGCTTTAAACTACCTAGGTTACTAGAAATTAAATTTTATCACCAAGATTTTCGTGAAAGCAAAGGGTAACTTAATCTACACTTTACTCATATATTCGTTTATTCAAAAATTTCTCTTAAAAAAATACGGTATATATATATATATATATATATATATATATATATATATATATATATACACTCAAGTTTAGAGATATTAACTAAAATTTGGCAGTGTATTTATTTTACAATGAGTTGTATGATAATTATTCTCTACCTTGTAGTAGAGTGATCAGTATTTCGTTTTTTCACATTTCAAATCGAAAGGTAGATACACGTTTTAATCATAAATGTCATCTTGATAGTTAGTGAAAGTTAATTAAATTTTAATTAATAGACTTGACTTGAAGAAAGAAAATTTTTCCGTGTTTATTATTTAACCTTAGTCTACTTATGGGGAGGATTTGGGTTCGAATCCCGGCTGGGGCATGGATGTACTTTCTCTTCCTCTGTGTTTCTTATCCTTTCCTCTGATGATGGATGAATGTGGCCCGCCCTATAAACGGGTTTGTGGTGGTGTGACGTGGGTAGTGCTACTCGCCTCCGTGACTTGGTTCACAGGTATCCAACGGATAACGATAAATGAGTAGCAGTTTCCGGCCTTGTTGTGGCTAAAAAAGGGTTTATCATCCAAATGCCCGCCATTGGAAAAAAAAATTATTTAACCTTAGTCAAAAATTTCTAAATATTGTTTAGATATGTTTTAATATGTATTTTAGGTTACAGTACTAGGATACGAATCTATTAATTATTTCTTTAGAATAATTTTTGCCATCTCTATAATAATTTTTGTTTCCTTGGGAAGAAAGCCTTCTCTGCTAACAATAGTTTACTGAGAACTTTATGTGACAAAATTAAAATTGTGTAACTAAATCTGAGCTCGAATCAAAAGTTAATCTTTTTACAATCTTAAAATAGTTTAATTTATTTAAGTATTTAGTTTTTATTTATAACTTAAGAATATTTCATAGTATTTTTTTATTGAGTTAATTAGTATGCCGCTTTTAGAAAAGGAACTCTTCTAAATAAGTATTGTTGTAAAGATGATATTAATAAATAAAAATACTTATTTCTAGAATATATAGTGTTTTGACTTATGTAAATACTATGGTGTGGATGTAATAAATCAATATTGCATTATCATGAGCATCAATATTGAACCAATGAGATGCAGATTTGAAACGTGTAGCTTGGGAACATTATGCAGGAAACGTGAAATTGATTTATTCCAACAATTAATGGTGAAATTATTATGACTCAATCGATAATGTATAATGTCCAATGTACTGTGTGATTATGAAACGCAGATAATTATCTTGCTTTCAACAATCAAATCAGTGCATGATTATATACTGTAAATATTGTAATCCTTCATAGAATCGTCTCTAAAATAAGAAGTATTCGATCTATATGAATCGATTTCTTTATCGTTCTGAAACTTTTAAATAAAGATCACGTAAAGATAATAAGCTTTTAAAATTTATTAGTTTTTTTTTTACCTTAACCAGAAAAATTTGTGATTAATTATAATCAGGTACTGATTACAACAGAAATTAGCTTGGTAATAGCTTCTCTAGAAAAATTAAAATTCTAAAATAGTTCTTACATTTTACTTCAATCGGTCATTTAAAAACTTTGCAGTGAGATATAAACACAAAGACGAACACCATCTATCAACATCTGGAAAACGTTTATGCTTGATTGAATTCTAGTTGTGTATTTGCATATATTTATTAACTTAAATTTACTAAATGCCCTTCTAAGAATAACTTTAGTCTAGTCTGTAAGGTATTAACATATTTCCTGTATTATGTGCTCTCCTTTTATTCAATGCAATAGTTGAATCTGATTGAGGTAAAACATTTTCTGAAAATAAATATTCTCACGTGGTATTTATTACTTCAAATTCCACGCTATATTTCAAAATTAGGTAGCTTAATTAAGAAATTATGAAATGGTAGCTATCATGAGTTTCGAGTAGATTACAAATTGAATAAGGAAGAAATGTAGTGTGGCGGTGGTAGTCTGTTTGGGTAAGGCATCGTTGTTGTTACCGAAAGGCAGTGGGTTCGATTTCCGGCGTGTCTGAAAATCCGTCTTGTTTACTAATGGCGACTGTGGCATGTAAAATATGTCGTTGTCGCAATGTCCTCTGTGTTTCCAGTAGAAATGAAACCCTCTGGGGCTGTTAGGAGCTTGGGTCTTCTCTTGCCTAAATTGGAAGACCCAGATGGTGCTACTATCGATGAGCAAAAGTAGTTCTTCCACCCTTTTGGGAAGGAGTGCTCTGTTCTAAAACGTTAGACGCTCTTTCTCACTTAATTCGCCCAATCCCAGACGGGCGGGCTTGGTATTTCCAAGTGTCATTAGTAACAATAACAACAGAAATGTATTTAATCAATTTTTTCTTCTGTAAAAAGGTTATGTGCTTGACAAAACATGGTTGTGAATGTCGCTAGGTCAAAAATACAAGAACATTGCAAATATTTCCTTTGTGGACATAAAAACTCAAAAATCATTTATTGTCTACCAGATGCGGTAATGAAAAAGTTTTTGAATGAGCGAATCTGTTGGCTACACAACAAGAAGAAATCGCATGACACGGGTTCAAAATTCTATATATAGGTTTCAGTATTGGTGCTTCATCATGTGTGAACTGTGTGATAGTTCTTCCAAGATATGAATATTTGAATACATAGATCTTCCAATTTTGATGATGTTTTGCGGTTATCAAAGACGAAGTGTCTTCGAAGACGACAAATCACAGAAGTATACAAATGCCGTGCTAAAAAGTGTTTTGATTGGATTGTTAAAAGGTTGTATATTTTAAGAAAACCTGTTTTGTTCTGTTACATCTCTAACACTTTCACAAAGGTATCCTATTCACCTGCTGTCCTGGACTTAGCACCCCTTTGAAAGTTGGCCATCCTCTCCACCCTTTAAAATGGTGCAAGGAATACAAAAACTGACATCACATCAAAAAAAGTCGTCTTCTCTTTTCGACGAGAGTCGTTTTAGTGCCACAAACGATTCTCAAAGCCAATTGATTTGGAGAGAATTCAGGACATGGTTTCATCCCAGTAGCATCACGGAAAGAAAACAGTACGGTGGTCCTATAGTTGTCGCCTAGGGAATCATTATGCTGAGCTCTACATTTTCGACAAAGCTTCTATAACCGGCGATCGCTATTGCAAAGAGGTGATCTTTCCCTTGGGGGTCTGCTCAGTGATGCCATTGGAACAGATTTTGTTTTTATGGATGACCCCACACGGCCACATCGATTCCTGCTATACAACAGAAGGAATCCGGTGTGCGTATTTATATGTGTATAAGTAAAATCTTATATTATGATATTTTTCTCAATCTCAAATTGCTATTTAATTTTTTACGTGATTAGTTTTAAGAATGACTTGAGATTTAATTTAATCAGAAAGCGTGAGTTAAATCTGTCGTATTAAACACCAAATAAATTAAAGAAGCAATTTTTCTCTCAACCACGATATATACCCATTATATATTAACGAATCTTTAAATTAACAAAACATGATTAAATTGTATGCTATACTTAATGACACCCATTAAATGCGATTATAACAATCCACAGGCGTTGCTGAATATGATGAAATGTTTTTTCAAATCCAAGCTGAGTATAATATGAGGCACAAACTTAGCATTTACCGTCTGGCGCCATCTACTGGAATCACCCGTGGATGACCAAAGACTTCCTCAAAAATTAATTATTTGTTTACATTCATGCTTTCCCTTTTGTAATCAATTAGAAATTCTTTAATGATGGATTATCTTCTGTGTATAATTTTTTCTTATTTTTACATTTCTTGACAATATACTTAACCGACCTTTTAATATGTAAACAAACTAAACTTATGTAAACAAACGAACTCATGTCTCCTATCATGGCGCCCTCTCTCGGGCTCCCCCGTAGATGAACCATGTTTTGTTTACATTCTCCATCTTGCTTTAGATTACCATCTTTCCTTGTACATATTTTTCTTATCATGTTTTTCATTCATAATTTTATTCACTTATTTTACCATCTTTCATACTACCATGTGAATTAGTACTGGGAGTGCTTTGCCCCTTCATTCATGAAATTATTTTGTGAAACAGACATTTTAGTCTAAATTTAGGTTGTTTAATTTTGCTTATAAAGGAGGTCCACGGCCAAAAGCTGAATACCTCAGACATATATAAATAAATAAAACTTAGCATTGAAAATGTAAACAAGTCGAATCTCTTAATTACATTGCAGTGTCGGAATTGTTTGCTAATCGCTTGAACACATAAACAAGAAAATTATTCAAAGTTTTATATTGGAGGATATTCCGCAATTAAACATTCTGAGACATTCTCACAAACATTTCTATATATGATGAAAGAAGATTAAGGCATTTAGAGATCATTAAGTGTAATAAAAAGGCCTTTCCGGCATGTTGCAATGTAGAAAAGATTTGATGAAATAAGTAATAGTTTTCATGTTTACTCAACAATGTAGTCAGCTGCGACCAGAGCTAAGACATTTTTAAGTCTGTTTATAAAATATTTTGCTTTACGCTACAAAAGATTCGAAGCAGTTTTAGAGAAAGAAACAATTTTGTAATTCACCCAAATTACTATTGACCTTCTACAAGAATTATAATCTAGTATAAATTCCAATTGTGTGCTAAAATCTGATCAAACTATATCTAAAACTCTAATTAAAACTGGAATTTCTTTCTTCACAGTCATAATATTAAGTATATAATCACACAAATGAATAATCAATGTTGTAAATACCTGTATGAAATAGCCCATTAACTGAAATAATTTTTCCCTAGAAAAATCGACCACAATAATTTATTTTATATACTCTGTGCTCACAAAGAAGATCATTTGATCCTACATGTTTAACTTATACGGTTTATTTTGCCACAAGAGTGGCGTATAATTTGAAGAAAATGATTGGATTTCCTATTGAAAAAAATTATGATGACATAGTTACATTATTTCAAGCATATAAATAATTATAAATAATAAAATTTTTAACAATGATTAGCCAATTCAAACGAAATAAACAATAGTATTTAATATTATCGTGAAAATATTCAGATATTTATGAATATAACAATGATTCTTAGCAATTTCGTTATCTAACCAAAGAAACTTGGTTATATTTTTAACATAATTAACACATAATATTAAGCTTCTTTAGGTTGTCACGTTTATGTCCTTGCAACTGTAGATAAAAATTAATTTGCGACCTCCAGTTTCAAGTTCACCCATAAATAGGTAAGATGCATGACTCGGATTTCAGTCATTTAATCTTGAAAATTATTTTTTCCTCGCCAAATACTTGGCAGATTAACGCCCCGGAAACACAAAAAGTATGTTTCCTAGCAACAAGTACAATGCGAATTTCTTTGGCGAGAAGATAAGTCTCTGATATATATTAACGAAAGGAAACTGCTCACTTCTGGCAGAAGTCGTAAACGAAGTGTTGAGGCCAGATACTTAAATATCCTGCCGAGGTTGAAATTTACGCCGGACATTAAGTTGCTCCGTGGAAGGATCGCCCTAAAGAATTATGATCTTCATAACTCGAGAAACGGTTACAAACTTTTCGGTAACTGTTCCTCGCCAGATGGCATCGAGTGTGAACGAGACTTTGCTTTTTTTGTTTTTATTATTTTTTTTTTTTTTTTTTACGAAGTTGTAAAATTTTATTTTATTTTCTTAAACCTACATGATTGAAGTGCTTCACAGCTATAAATATGTTGATTGGCTTTGCAGTAGAATGTAGAAGACAAAATATGTAAAAGATTAAGAAATCACTGTGGACTGTAAGCGATTTTAATTAAGTTATAGTTTAGTATGCTGTCGTTGGTATCGAATCGATTGATGGTGGCATGGGGAAAAATTTTCATCATAAATAGTTTTGATCATAAAGCACAAATATATGTCTACTATAAGTTGTTAACTTTAACCAACATTTAGCGTACACCATTTATTATTCTTCTATAAATCGTTACAAACTTCAACCTATTTTCAGCGTACACCATTCATTCTAAGTTAGTCGTAGCAAACCTTGACCAACTTTTAGAGTACACCATTTATTATTCTACTATAAGTCGTAGCAAACTTCCGCCAACTTTCAGCGTACACCATTTATTCTACTATAAGTCGTAACAAACTTCAACCATGTTTTCACAACTCCCACTTAGTAGAAAAACATCTTGCAATTGTTTTCAGTAATTAATAGAGCTATTTTTCTGAATAAAGAAATAATTTGTTAAAGAACAAGCCACATACTTCAAAAGTTTATTGATATATATGTTTATTTTTTTCTGTTTATGTTAAATTCACTATGCGAAAACAACTGTTAACTATAAACAAGGCTATTATCCATAAGATCATAAAAGATTTATCTGCAACTCCTTATAATTTTTTGATGCCATTTAACATAATGTAATTCTTTCATCCTTTGTAAATTGTTCCCATACATAAATTATTTGATACACTGTCCATTTCAGATCAGAAACAGAAACGTCTTTTAACCAGCTTTTATTTTAATATAGATTTCTCCAAATTATTCTAATTTCTTCACGCGAAAATTCTCTGAATTAATTTCTTTGATGCCATTTAACTTAATGTAATTCTTACATCCTTTGTAAATTGTTCTCGAACATAATTTATTTGATACACTGTCCATTTCAGATCTGAAACAGAAACGTCTTTTAACCAGTTATTTTAATAAATATTTCTCCAAATTATTCCAATTTCTTCACGCGAAAATTCGAGAATCCATTTTCCAAGTCAGTTTTTCGATGGAAATATAAAAGAACATTTCACTTATAAAAAGAATGCTAGCAGCCATTAACAACCGATTCGTCTTCCAGGCAATATTGCTTTCCCGGCCGTTACCTCACAGCAATCCTAGACAATTAGCAAACACTGTAACCGTGACTTGTACTCGGTAGGGTTGGAAAGTACTCTCTGGGGGGATCATTTTCATCTGCCCTCCCCAACTCGCGTTTCCTAATCCAACAATCGAACATTGTTGGAGGTATCTCAATCCAAGGCACCCGTCTAATGGAACAGACTGTTATGTCTACTATGAAAACGGTGGATGCTCATCAATAATGGATCGCGCTCGCCACTCGGTGTGCAGAAAGGGGTGCGAATTCTGTCATTACTCGCAGGAGTGGTTTGGGGATGATACCGATCGGCGAGTGCAGATGGGGTTATGGAATACCACAATGAGCTTTTACTCTAGAGTCGAAATTTAATATATCGACAGTCGAGACGTCTTTATGGTCTCTCGAAGTTGTGTGCACTTCTAGAAATTAGAATAAAGCCGGGGGTCAAAAATGCCCTTGTGGATAATTTATTCAGTACCACGGGGAATTAGTTGTAATGGAAAATTTTCCTTTTATTTATAGATAAATATAATTCTATATTACAATAATGCAAATTTCACTCAAAGAAGTTCGTCGATAGAAAGTATGTAATGATACAACTTTTTTAAAATGTTACATGAATGTATAAATCTTTCCTTTATTTGACAGTCTTTTATCTGTAGAAATTCCTGCACTAATATTTATGATTACTATTTGAATTTGAAAGCTCTTGCGATTTAGTCATAGAGACAATTTATTTTAATCATTTTTATGTACACTCTTTAAAGTATGAAAAATATAATTGAATAAATATAATTCTATATTACAATAATGCAAATTTCATTCAAAGAAGTTCATCAATTGAAAATATGTATCAATACAACTTTTTTAAAATATTATAAAAGCAATATGAAAGCATAAATCTTTCCTTTATTTGACAATCTTTTATCGTGTAGAAATTTCTGCACAAGCTTGTGATTATTCTTTTAGTTTGAAATTTCATTCAATATAGTCATAAAGGAAATTTATTTTGATCTTTTTCATATAAACTATTCAAAGTGTGAACAATTTTTCTGAACACTATTTGCTAAACATTTCTCAAAATAAGCAGAAAAAAATTTATTATTTATAAAAAATATGTATTGTAATGTGAAAAACTAAAGCAAAAATGTTAAGGCTATATAAAAAAATGTCCGTTTTTTTTTTTTTTTTTTTTTTTACAGAAAATTTATTTTTTTTTAATGTTAATTGAATTCATTTCAAAGAAAAAGCAGAATAGGTAAAACTTGAATACATTATTTTGATTTATTATTTATTTTTTTATATGTAAATTCGTATTATAACCGAATAATGTGCCGCCCACCCTCTCTAGTGGTCACGTGCTTGACTGCGGATAGGAAGGTCCTGGGTTCGAATCCCGGTTCGGGGTACAGATGTACTTTCTCTTTATGAATGGTTGTCTACCACATAAACGGATACCTGTGGCATGCGTGTACTGAGGAAGTCGGAATCCACACCAAATTACGGTTTAGAACCGAATAAAATAGTGATATTTTGTTATAATACTCATTATGATCTATGCAAACACAGTCAAAGCTGTAAGACACATACAGGTGAATATTTGTCCTATTTAGCATTTAAGTACAGAATCCTTAAAATCAGAGTTTTGAAACGATCTCTTGATGGAGAATATAACCTGAAAATTTGCTGCAGTAAAATTGTATATTCTAATTAAAATCACCTTCAAATATTGTTAGATTTTTAAACATAATCAAAAATATTGATATGTTATATGGACAAGGTTTGAATTTGTAATAAAAATATAACGTTTCCCTCCATTTTTATTTTTTAAATTGATTAAAGGTATGTGAAATGTAATTTTTAAGACTTCTAAGACAAAATAAAATATTTATCAGAAATTACAAGAATATATAATTAATTGCATTATAATATTGACAAATATAGTAATATAACTATGTTATGTGCTACAATATCTCTTATCATAATTTAATCCACAGATACACGTTATAAATATTAAATCGTTGAAAAACATCAGAGCAACTTGTAGGATTATTTAAAAACATAAAACTGGCAATTTATGCATTAATATCCCTTTATAACACGAAAAATAAAGAACTATTAATGATATAGTGTATATATAATCTTTTTTCTCTTTATTTATTCTTCAAATGCAAGATAGGAATACAAAATTAATATAAAGACATTATTAAAATCTAAAATCTTGAAATTTGTAATCCAAGCATTAACACTGTATTTGATTGCAAAATCTACCTATGGAAGCTTAGAAATTAAATCAACATATTAATTTTCTTCGATGTTTAAATTTCAAAACTTCTATCGTTCTCTCGAAAATTTTATTACAACCATATTTTGAAAAATAGAATCTATTAACTACAAAACGCTAGTGTCTCAAAAGTTTTATTGGAATTTTTCTGTGATTATTATTACATCATAAAAATGATACTGAAGCTTTATGTACGACATAATTAAATAAAAAGAGTTTCATATTGATAATCTCTGATTATAATATACTATATTTTAAAAAAAAATTAGTTATGACATTCGATATAGATTATGTAACACTATATTAAATTATCACTGAGCTACGTAATATAACCTCATTAAAATTACATCTCAATTCATCAAACGCCAAACGAGTGCAAATATTAACGTCAGGACCTATTTATAAAGATTACCAGCTTGATATTGATTCTCCCCAGCGAAGGAATCGATACGTAAAAACGTTTTAATATCTTTGTATCGATTAATATTACCACCTCAGACAGATTAACAGTATGGCTATGCTGGATCTGTTCCAAAACAGCTAAACTCGGGCATAGTTCCTACCTTTTTGCAATTATAATCAAAGACTTGGCTCAGAACTTGGTTGGAATTTATCCGAATTGTATACATAAAAGCTCTGCTGGTGTGCATGAGATCTTTTTTTTTTTCCATCTATCCTCATATCGATGAGTACGTTGTATCCAACGAGCCATGATTACGTTTTATGGCTCTTTGAGGTAGGCGTATCGTGTCACGATTCCCCTTCGTACAGAAACTAACATTAAATGGTTACCTTTCATTTATCTTTCACTGGCGATGAAATGGATGATCGTCAAGCTGTTGATTGTCCATTATAAAACTGCTTTATACAGTGATAGTCCTAGACGGACGAGGGTTTCTTGTTATTATTTTACAAGTAAAATCCGCTATTAATTTTTTCGCATTTAATTATAGTGGCTGGAGTTGTAATTTTGAATCAGTGGAACTGATCTTCTGCAAGGAATTTTGTAAGCGAGGCAGAACTGGTTATGTTTGTTTTGTTAAATCAGATTAACTTTATTCCTTAGCGAGTCTTTGATATTCTTTGACACTATTAATTAGGACCATTATGTTTTCAAGAAATTTTGTCCTCCTTGTTGGAGTTAGAAAATAATCAATTTATTGGAAGTAGAAACTACAACTTCAGATTCAAACTTGTTTGACCTTATACTATATTAATTCTTTCCTTATTTCAAAGGCATGTTAGTAAAATGCTTGTAATTCTTTTGGGAAACATGATATCTTTTTATCAATAAAAATCACAACAGACTATAGATAAAAACTTTTTAAATTCAAATATCATCGCAACCTTGAATTGGGGATTTGTGTATTTTTATAACACCTATAAATAAAATAAAGCAATAAGATAAAAAGGAATATAAGTACAATAAAGCGATTAGATAAAATTATTTAAATATATCAAAAATATAGAACATATAATCAGTATACAAAGAGAAATTTACAAACGGAATATTATGATTTGATTCATTTAAATAATACAGATTAATGAAAAAACGAGAAACTCTTTTTTATTTTTGTATTTATATTTGTTCCAAATATTAAATAATTTTTGAATATTTATTTTATGGTGGTTCTGTTTAAGCATCTTTTGAGCTAAATGCATTGCTATACTTATAAATTTTGTATGTATTTTGATATTTCTAAATAGGCTTTAATATATATATATATATATATATATATATATATGTAGTTACTTATAACACTTGGCAAAGCCAAGCCCGATAGACAAGGACTTAGCGAATGAAGTCAAAAAGAGTGTCTTCCGTTTTTTTTAACAGAAGTCTCCCTACGAGGGGGGGAGTATGACTTGGCTCAGAGATGGCAGCACCATCTAGGTCTTCTAATTTAGAGATAGGAAGCCAGAGAAGATCCAAGTTCTGGCTCTTAATACCCCTAAAGGGTATTAATTTGGAATGAGAAATTTGACGACAGTTCGACCACGAAATATTTTAAGAGCCCTAGTCGCCATTAGGATTCCAATTACTACCTTCCAGTGACGCGAACGACCCCCTAAATGACTAGGCCACCACTGCCCTATATGTATATATATATCATTATTTGCTTCAAAAGTTGTTTATTATTAAGTAACGTGTTCTATATTAAATAAGAAAATCAATAAAAATAACTAATGTGCTTTCTTAATCATCGTAAAAATAAGTTTAGACCAGTAATGTTATTTGTTTTACAGTCGCTCATATGACAACAATTATTACTTTACAGAAAATTATGTAATAAATTAATTAGAATAATTAATTAAATGAGCAGTAATTTTATACTTCTGTAGAAAGATATACTAATCATTTCATAACATATTGTAATGATGTATTTGAGCTCTTTGAATCGTAATGATGTTAATTGAAAAGGAACAATGAATACTTTTATCGAAAAATTTATTAATCACTGGAAGAAGTATTTCACTGTGAATATGTTACACTTTTATAAATTTTCTACTTATTAATTTCGCTAAAAATTGCGAACAACGATCGATATAAATCAGATTTCTTAAAGTCGTGTGAGTACAGCCCCAGGGCGAGAAATATTTCAAAATAAACAAATTTGATTACAATCAAGCGTATATCCTTTAATAACATTGCATTTATTTAAAAATTAAATTAACAAGATATGTTGATAGAAAAAAAGAATTTACAAATATTTCTGTATTTTAAATTTAAACATTCTTGTAAATGGATCTGTTTTCGAGTAAGTACATAAATAATTTTCAATTATTTTCCTTTTTTCATTTCCTTTTTTAATTTTGCTGCATTATTTGAAACATGATAAGAAGCTTTGAATATTATATTATTGGTGTGTATTTGTGAATAGTAGTTGATACTTTTATTTTTTAACAATGATTTGATAACTACAAAATAAGTTTAAAATTTTAAAAATATTAAATGACAAATTTAGAAAAATAATATAATTTTAACTAAAATTTTAATGGAGGAAAATATTATTAAATTCTTAATTTTTTCTAAAATTTTTATTTCCATTATTATTAATTTGAACATAAGAAAATATATTAGCATGTTAATTACTTTTTTGGAAGTATTTTGATTAAAAAAGTTACTGAATGGTTGGTTATGATAATCAATCTAATAAAAGAAATAGTTTCACTAAATTCCACCATGTTTCGTATGGGTACTGGCAATGCAAAAAAGAAAACCTCTAATTCTAAAATCGTGTTCTTAACCTGCTATATTCATGGCGTGGATAATAATTTTTATTAGAACGGCTACTTATATAAATGGTTTATACTTTATATTGCTTTTTTCCATTTGATTGTCTTTATTCGAATCACGAAGTGGTATATAAGGTTCGCATGTTTTCAAAATTTGAATCGACTATAATTGCACTGCTTTATACAATCAATTTTATTTTAAAATTTATCAGCCTATCAATTTAGAAACCTTTAAAGTACCTTAGGTTTGATCTTATCAAAGAGACATAGATACAGTATTTTTCCTTTCTGTCTGTCGAAAAAAAAAAAATTTTTTTTAAGAAAAAAAAAGAATTTTTTTTATAAGAAAAAAAAAATTTTTTATAAGAAAAAAAAATTTTTTTTATAAGAAAAAAAAATTTTTTTTATAAGAAAAAAATTTTTTTTTTATTTCTAATGTTGGGCATTTTTTACCAAGTAAGTACATTAGCCCATTTGCCCCAACAAGACTGGAAACTCCTACTCATTTTACCGTTACCTGGTGGGCACCTGTGAACCAAGACACGGAGGTACGAGTAGCATCGTCCACGCCACACCGCCACAAACCCGTTTATAGGGCGGGCCACACTCATCTGGGGAAAGGACAAGAAATACAGAGAGAGAAAGAACACCCATGCCCAAGCCGGGATTCGAACTCAGGTCCTCCCCATCCGTAGTCAGTTACGCTAACCACTAGACAGGTTGGGCGGCTGTCTGTCAAAATGGGTGCTTGAAAATTTTCTTGTTTTTACTCTTGTAGCTTAAGATTACAGTGCATTTAAAATTCAATGAATGTTAAATATTGTATGGCTTTCTGTTTTAGACTATAGATTCTGCAGTATTAAATGTTGTCTCATGACGATATTTTTTTATAAAACAATGAAAATATGAAACCTACGTTTTATAATATAAAAATTCAATTTTAGTACATTTTTAAAAAACGCGTAATCTATCGTAATCTATTTTATCTCATTCAAAAAAAATAAATAACGGAAATATTTCTGAGAATAACTTTGAAAATTCTTATTATCACAATGTTATTTAATATTTTACTAAAAATAATAATTTATTGACTATCATTAATGATTCTGAGATTTTGGTTGGGTTAATTTAAGTAAACACATGAACATAAGAATTCCTTACATAAAAATATCTTATAATATATATAATTCAAAAAGAAATATTAGTTGGAATGATAACAAATTCAAATTTCTTACTATAAGATATAGTTTTATAAAACGCATTTTATATAGAAAAATATAATATGTTCTGGAATTTTATCAAAATTTCTGCAAGATAAAAGAAATTAAAACAGCATCTCTTGTGAAGGGATATTAATAATAATGGTAATTATTTGATTTTCATGGTCCCTACTGGGATAAGATTATCGCCAAGTTAGAAGTACTCACATACATTTTGTGACTACGATCTGTCTCCTAATAAGGTATAGTTAAATAGTAAAAAAAGTATAATTATTAAAATACAGATGCGAGTTAGGAAATATATACATCAACGCGGCGACCGTGTAGACCAATTTAATAAACGGGTATAAATACTTATTATGCATAATTGTACTGGGGAAATTGGCAAGCTATTTTTCAGAGCACATTAGTAAATTATAGGTCTTATATCAAAGCACGTTAACGTATGTTAATTTCACTAGTCTCATATATGTATTTAACTTGCTAAAGAACTTTCACACAAATTAATTTATATTCATTTCTTTCTAAATAATCGGTAGTAAGTGAACGAATCATTCACCTTTCTATGAAACTATATTTCAACCCGATTGAAGTGGGTAATATTTTTCAACAGTAAATAAGAGAGCAATTGAAATTTCTCTTCCTTTGCTTCTATAAGTGTATTAGACCAGACAAAAAAATGGCGGTAAGAGATAATGTGCTTCCTGGAGAAGGTCAGAATAGGTCAGGAAATAGGCTTAATGCAGTTGCTTTTTTTCTCTCAGACCGTTTCCTATAAAACCATGTCAAGAGAATTATACCTAGAAATTGTTTATTACTGCTTTATCTTCAGGTGATATATGGTATGGATGTACAATTGGATTGTATAAATGTG
>JAPDSC010140020.1:0-43220 GCA_026290005.1 Latrodectus geometricus
TTCATGCTGAAGAAAATTGAGACCTCTTCTAAATTCTCAAAACCATCTGAATACAGTAGCACGAGCCGTAAATTCATCACCAAATGCTAATTGCAACCGTTGAACGCATTCTTCTTGATTTAATCCTGCTTTAAAATCGTAGAAAATCATAGCGCGAAAATGTTCCCGCGTCAACTCCATTTTCTCTTCTATTTAAAATTTATTCTACGCTAAGCAAATTGAAGTAAGTCAGTAAAAACCCTCTTCTGTGTTAAATTCCTTTTATTTTAAAATTAAACCGTTATTTTTATTTTGTAAATTCTCGTCTGTGTGTATCTCAAACATTTTAGAGTAACCCTCGTATAATATATATTTTATCCTTACTTTTTATTAATTTTAATTAAATCAAATTTTATTTGATATGAAAACAATGTTTTTAGAGTGAGAAAAAATATTTTTTAATATATAAAAATTGAAATATGAATTTTTCAGTAATTTTAACTTGCAATTAATTACTGTAATTAATATTGTAATAAATATTGTAATGATTAAGAGAGAGGTATTAGTTTTATGTAAATGTCTTCTCAATTTGTTATTCAAGATTTAGCTATTAATTTTTTTATTATAAACAGATTTGACCCCTGCTTTCCTATTAACTACATTTTTTTGTCGTTTTAAAAATAACGACAAAAATTTACAAATACAAATACTTTTTCTCTGCGTTGATCAATTTATTTACGTAAATTAATGTATAAATACAAAAAACTATATTTCATATACCCTCACTTAGTAATTCTGTAATAATTCATGAGTATAGTACGGAAAAGATCACTGTTAGATACACTTATACATAATATTGTTTTGTACAAAATTTTATTGTCAAATGCCTTAGCTTTTAATATTCTAATTTTCATTAGCTCAGTGGAAAAAGTTGTTATCTTTCAAGCAAAACAAAAATATTTTATTTAAATAATTTTTTAACAATAATAAATATCTTTTTTTTTCTAATGGTGGGGATCTGGGTGATTGACCCGTCGCCCACAACAAGTACGGAAACTGCTACTCATTTAGCGTTACACGTCAGGCACCTATAGACTAAGTCACGGAGGCGAGTGGCATTGTCCACGTCACTCCACACCAGCACAAACCCGTTTATAGGTCGAGCCACATTCATCCATCATCTCAGTAAAAGAAAGGAGAAACAGAGAGAGAGAGAGAAAGGAAACATCCATGCCCAAAATCGGGATAAGAACTCGGGACCAACAGCCCAGGAGTCAGGAACGCTAACACTCAGCCATTGGCAGGCAAAATAAAAACTATTAAGTTATAAATATATTCTATGTATTAGCCGTTACTATTAAAAATAATTCTGAAGCAAACGATAATTTTAAGTAACTTCTTTTCTTTGGGTACTTCTTGATTTTTAAGCAAGTCCTATTTCTTTAGGATCTATCCAAAAATTACATTCTAATTTGAATCCTATAAATTCTCTTGATAATTATGATTTTGAGAAGTAATATTAAATCAGTTTACAGATATATCTTTAAAGTAGAACGACGGGATTCGCTTAAAACACGTGGTTGTGTTTCGAATGAATTACATTATTTTCCTACTAACGTTAATCGAATTTTCTTTTTGACATTAAAGCTTATATGAAGTAAAACTTATATAACTATGTGGTTCTTTTAAATGGTATCTAAATCTGCTATAGTTAAATTAATACTAAATATTATATTTTGTACCATAAAATATTTTGAGCATTTGTAAATTATGTAGATAATTAAATTTTATATTTTAATGAAGGTTTAAGCTCCTAGATTAAATTAGTAATAAAATATGTAATTCAATTAAATATTTTTATATACATATTTAAGATATTTTATTATACTTTACTAAGATACTTTATAATGCAAGTATTAATTTGCAGTATTAATTAATGTTAAATTAAAAGCAAAGTAAGAATGATTCACCACATATTTTAATAATATTTTTTTGTATTAATTAGACTCATGGAGTTTATGCACAAAATTTTCAATTAACTGTACTTAATTATTTCAATTCTTCTTTTAAGTTTCAAATTTTGTATATTTTTTATTAAATAATGCGTTAAGAAGATAATAAAACATATTTTTGTTTAAATTTTCTTAAAAATTGAAGTTAAATTTATACATTAATCGGATTAACCGTTGTGTAAAAAGGCAATGGCAGTTGCAAATTGGTAAATAACTATTTACAAATGTTTAACGTTTACTTACAGGGTCTTCGAGCTGTTAGGTTATTTACTATGCTGTATCAAAGTAGATTCTTCCACTTTGACTTTCCCCTTGGCATAGTTAAATAAATATCGAATGAAAGGAATAAAATAATTGTATTTTTTTGTAAGACATGTTTATACACATTTCATTATATGGATTATAAATTTTTATATATATTTATGTTAAATAAAAAAATAAATACATAAATAATAATAATGAATGACATAAATATTCAAAATACAAAACCAGTAATACTTATTTAAATACATATTTTATGCCCTTTATTTTTTCCCATTATTTTCCTTTTTTACATAAACATATATATTTTATTCGGAAACATCATCATTTAGGAAATTCTTTGACAATCAACTGTTGAAGTTTAGAAAACGATTGTATAGCTTTTCTAGAATAACATCAGATAGTTTGCGTAGAAGAAATCAACTACAATAAATTTTAAAAGCAAGATTATTGATCAGTTATATTGATAAAAATAAACTATTTTCATAGATTTGAATATTCAAAATGTATCTTTTGAGAATAAGGTACATTTTAACTCGAAGAATTTTGAAAATTCATTTTTATTTTAAAAAATGAAACTGACATTGTCATAGATAAGGGGAAAGAAAAAAAAAACGTTTGGCATCATGGTTTCCTAATGATTAAAAAGTGTGTCATAAATATATTATCATCAAGATTACACATAATTATTAAGTTTTTATTTTAAAGATAAAGAAATAAGCTTGGTAATTGTAAAAGAAAAATTATGTGTCAAATCGTTGAATCATTTATACATTATCTTCAAATAGTCAAATGTTTTCGATTATCTATTCAAACACGAAAAACTAACTTCCTTCTAAGAAACTAAACTAACCTAACCAGACCTAACTAAACTAACTTAACTTCCTTAAGGAATTAAGTTTTATTATCATTCTGTATCTTAAAAGCAAAATTAATAACCATTAATTTAGATTTTATTTTGAGTCAGCTAAATATATAACACTAAGCTAATTTTTTTCCAGTATCCAATAAAAATTAAAATATAAAAACTGAATCCTAAAAGTTTAAATGTAATTGAAATACAAACATTTCTTAATCAAATAAATTATTGCGTTTTTACTATAATATATGTATCATGTTTTAAAGGATTAGTGAAAATGTTAATTCAATATTTTATTTATTTGAAACTGTTTGCTTTTGGGTTCGTTCATCTGAGGTAAAAGCCAGAAAAATAAAAGATAGTTTGAAATGCATTGTTTAACTCGTTTTGTCTTTAGTTAAATAAATAACATATATCACTTGAAATAAACAGCATATATTTTGTGTAAATTAAACTTAATCTTAATTTAACCCTGTCAATGAGTTTAAAATAGCTATAAAGATATTTCTGCACAAAATGGCGAATTTAAATGAGGGAATATAGACAATTTTATATTAAAAGAATTGAATCCCAACTGGTTTACTAAAGTAAATTAAAAACAATTTATTTATTTACTCTTACATAGCCTTCACCTATACCATAAATTTTTTAAATTTCTTAAACGTATTTTAGGATACGTCAAGAAATGAATCAATGCTAATCTATTTTATGCCTGTAATTTCTTTTTCTTATTTTACTTTAAATCATTTGAAAAGTTAATGTAAATTAATCATCAACGGGACAAGAATATCAATTAAAACATGTGCTGCTGCCAATAAAAACTCTACATAAATGTTTATGGCAATAAAAAGAATAAATTACTAATAAAAAGAATGGAAATAATAATGAGAAACAAGAGAATAAATTAATTATGTGTTACTACTAGTAACACATAAGTAATTTATTCTCTTGTTTCTCTTGAAACATTTGAAAATTTTAACTCAGAATAATTTGGAACGGAAATCAGTTAAAACATGCTTTGTTGCCACTCTAAAGACCAAAGCAAATAATCATAACTATTCTTACACTACTAACTTATTCTCATCAATTTTACTTTATTTTTTAAACTTCTGCAAATATTTGTTTAATAAATGATAATGCATTTAATTAGTGTATTATTAATTAAAAAAATAAATATATGTTAATGCATTTAACGTTAGTTACTTAGGCAAAAAAAAAAGTTCGAAAGCATTATCAAAGAAAAATATGTGTCTGATAGTTAATAATTTCTACAAATTATAGTGATCAAAAAGTTTAGAGTTTTGTAAGTCCTATATACATTATTAACATTTTTATGAATATATATATAAGATCAGAGTGCGGTCTACAATTTAGTTACAATGAGCACAAAAGTTATTATATAGTGCTCATATATTTTACTACAAATTGTTTCTTGAAAAGTAGCTTTATTTTTCTGAAGAATAATGATTAAAAATGATGGTCAACAAAATTAATCTCAAAATTTAATCTATAAGGGCTTAAAGGATATTCTTATAAGATCTTTCCAATAAATGATGTGGTGCTATTAATTCTACACCACTTTATTTAAATCAGACTGAGCAACCTTCTCCTACGAAAGCCTCATTCTATCATTTTATCGTCAGCTGTTTCTGAATTACTCGACTCAATTTAATGCTGCTGAATGGCTCCTCTAATTTAATCTTCTTTGCTAAGCGAAATTTTCGAAAGTTTCTTTCCCCGAATAAAGGTGCTTATATAGGCATTAAATGTGTATAAAGATAAAATTAATTGCCTTCTTCCTAGAAACCTCAAGATAGTAGGAATGATTATGGTACCTACCGATAATTACTTTAAAAAAAGTTAAATTACTCTGCATACGCTGTTTCACTTCACTTTTATTTTTCATTAAAATATAAAGTTTGAAATTGTAACCCATTATTTGAATTATTCGCTAAAATGCTTGTTTTCCTCAAAAAATAATAATTTTCTTATTTGTTCAAGAATTGATTAAGAAATCATCCTTACAAATTCCCATTTCCATGGTTCTATTTAACAGAGTTTAACTTTTTAGAAAGAAACATGACAATTGTTTTATTAATTTTGAGCACCAGCTTTGAAACCTAATCAAATTTTGATAATATCCCTACTTGAACATATCTTGGAAATATTTTCTAAATTATGTATTCAAAACATTTTTCTCTTTGTGTATAATTTAAGAAAGAATAGAATTCTACTTAAAGAATAGAAACTACTGCAATACAGAAGAAGAAACTGCACAATCAGTATAATGAAAATGCATTATGAAATAAAATAAAGTTTGACTTCAAGAGTGTTATGATATTATAAATTGTTGACTTATGTAACCGGTCTTTAATTATGATCAAAATTCCAAAATTTGGCTGTAAATCTATGGATAAAATAAAAATAAGTTTGATTTCAAAACTTGATCAAATATTATAAAAATATTTTACGCCGTTTTTCTAACTTTATCACTTATAACTCCTATATGTCGCCATTAAAAAAATTAGCATTTCACTTTTCCACAAAATATCCTTGACTGGGATATATGTTAATGAATGTTAACCCATACAAGAACACCGAGTTCTAAACTGCGCATGATTATCTGTCACATAAATATTTATATTAATAATATATATATGAACATAGCATTTATGTGAGGAATTACAAAATGTAGTATTTATGTAACCTAATGCAGATATCCAAACAAAATAAAATTTTTGAGATAAATTGCTCAACAAACTCATTTTTTAATGTGAGTATCTATTGATTGTACTCTTAATATATTATATCTACTGCATTTGACATATAAATTCCAGACATTTAATACACATATAAAAAGCATTTAACATTGAATCAACCTTTATTTTTATTTTATTCATAACAATATTCTTAAATTATAAGGTTATCAGTGACATTTTTATCATTGTCATATTTACAAAACTAATGACATTATTATGCGAAAATATGGTACTGTACTATGTATAAATGATTATATAAGCATGTACTTTCTTCAAATTTTCAATATAAAAAATCAAATGTGAGAATCTAAAAAATCCAAATTATTCATTATTGTAACCTAATTGAACTATATTTCTTTTTTAACTCAAAAATATATCTAAATAAAAACTTTATTTTATTAACATTAACTGTCAAAAATGTTAGTTCTTAAAATTTATAGAGTGTCTTAAATTATTCTCAAATAATTCTGGTGTTATAATTGGACTTAAAAAAATACATACCTTATCAAATAAAATTATACATTTCTTTTTTTCTGAAATTTTTTCTATGATTACACAAACGAATTATAACATAAATAATGAATTATACAATAAAAAAAACATTTTAAAGAACTACTTCTAGCAAAAAACTACTTTATTTAATAATCCAGTCTATCTCTAAACGAAATTCTCTCCTAAAAGGGGTAATCCTAAGTTTTTCTATTTAATGGTTAACTGAAATCAATATCTTTTCCTTATATAATATTTTTAATTTATTTAATGACAATAAAGTAATTAAATTAAATTGTTTTTTTTCCACGAAGAATAAAGTTATAGAACTTATAAATTTACATAAATTCAGGGAATGTTAGAATAAGAGTAGAGTCTCATCTAATTGTTTGGATTGAAATGAGAAACAGAAAATGCGAAATCAACATCACAGATACTATATCAAAAGTATTCTTAATAGATGTATTTTAAATCATTTAAATCTTAAAAAAATTGGGAAGTATAACATTTCAAAAATAAATTGAATTTTTGATGGCGATAGAGAGAACGTTTTAAATTTGTGATTAGTTTAAAGTATTATATTAAATAAGAATGATTCTTTTACAAACATTTTTTAAAAAAAAATTATCTCTAAAATAATATGGAAGTCTATAGTAATAAATACATTTAACATTTAAATACCTATAGTTGATGCTGGATTATTCAAAATAACAAATGCAAAATATTTACAATGCATTAATTTATAATCTTAATATATGTGTTCATAATTAAACTTTATCTAGAATTTTAGATCTATTTTTAAGATTCAAATAAATGTGTCACATTTTGCTCAATATTATTTTTCATAAGAAAAGATTACCTCCTTGCTGAAGATGTACTATTTAATTTTATTTTTCTTTCATCAAATGCAAACAAACAAATTTTGTTTTGGACAGGTATGATTTTCAAAGAATGTTATTTCAGAAACAGCAATAAATAAAACATAACAAGACAAATCAGTATAAATCAAGTATTATATAAGCACACAGGTACACTTTTAAAATATACATAATTCATAATTTGTGCTATAATTTGAAATTAAACTATCTTAATAAAGTAAATGTGTGTTTACATATTTTACGATAAACATACTTCTACAAACACAATTACGAATACATGACATATTTTAAAGACAATACATTTCTGAATCGAAAAATTTGACGTATATTTCAAATAAATTTAAGAATACATACAAAAATTATGAACACCACTTTTCCGGCATAACATAACTATTTTAAACACAGTTTCTAAAACTAAATAAGGAAGTTTGATATGTAAATACAGCAATAACATAAGGAAAGATTTGCATAAATAAAACTCATAAGTTAAAAATGCTTGATTTTATTTAAGTAAATAATATTCGCTCTATTTTTTCTAAGATAATACTGTTGACGCATGACATTACATTTGGACATATAACATGTTTACTCAAAGATTTTGAAATTCCCATAAAGTGAGCTACATTCTGCCTGTTGTATAACAACAGTCTACCATGGTCAGCATGCAAGACAGATAGAAATAAGTTATAATTTTTTTTTTAATATTGAATTTTGTATTTAAAATCCGCGAAAGATCTCAAATAAATAATTACAGTTTTAAATCTATGTTTGCATCAAAACATCTCCAAATATCAAATCTCCGAACAGCGGTGAGATCAAAGATTTCACAGCAGTTCGGAAGATTGAACTTCTTCAGTTGCTTTGTATGCATTCTGTCAAGATGTTGGTCTTTGAGATCGTAAAATATCAATTCAACTTATTTCTGATCATAAGTGAAATGTTCTTTACAATTAAAATTATGTGGCTGTAGGCAGATCACCTTTACAAAAATAAAGAATTTGGAGGGAATTAAAATAAAAATTTCTCATGACATATATATCGAAATATTAAAAAAAATGAAAGTTTAATTATCTCTGCAGACTCGTGAAACGGTAATCCTTTAAAAAACAATATTTTTTTACAATTACCAATTAAATATAAAATTAAATGTAGATATACACGTCACAGACTAGTTATACACTATCTACCAATAAAAGTTTTGACACCCATTCAAATAAAGATATCCTCTGTCTCTTGATCAACGTCACACCTTCTTTGGAAAGAGATTGGCACCAGTCGCATTTAAGGCTCCATGAAATCCAAAGTTATCTAAATTCGAGAAAGACTTACTCGTCGGATATCACAGAAATGGTTGACTTTTAAGGAAATTAACTAGTGTGTTCAACATCAGAAATCGATAGAGATTTACGTGATTAAGAAGTGGAAGTGACTGTCGACGCGGCAGACTTACGAAACTATTAGATAGAAACCGACAAGCACTGTTGACCCACATAGAAGTTCAACAAGCATCTGGGGCTGTTATTTTCATAAATATCATCCATAAGAAAGCATATTTGCTATGTTTTCATAGTAGTACAACATCGCATAAGCCTTTGATGACAAAATCCAACTGCTTTATTCAATTGAGGTTGTTGTCGCGATAGCATAATTCTCTGAACCATATTCAGATATAGGCTCTACCAGCTAGTGAAAGCAGACGGGCAGGAGCCATTGTAATTTAGAAGCAGGGATCAAGCAGAAGACCTCTAATACTTGACCTACCATTAGCAGAGGTATCATTTCTTTTGGAGGATATTGTGACCAAGATTTATTTTACGTGCCCCAGTCACGTTAAATAAATACGACGGGCCATTGGTAAAGCCAGGATTCAAACTCAGTATCTTTCAGTAATGAAAATGACGCCTTGACCAACTAGACGACAGCTGTCTTCAGTTGAGGTGGTGCAAATCACGTCGAAATTGGACCCTAGATGATTAGAAACAAGTACTCTGATGAGTCCAAGTTCAAGCTCTACCAGTCGGGCGGCACAGTCAGGATTTGACATATGCCTAGAGAACGTCTTTTATCAGAATGCTTTAGGTCTACAATAAAGTTTGGTGGAGGAGGAATTCTGGGAACGGGGGAACCAATTTTACTGGTCTGCCCAGAGTCTAGACTTGAGTCCTATTGAACACCACTGGGATGAGTTGGATCCCTGAACTAAAAAGTGCTGCAACCGTCAAAAATTGGCGAAAGAGCTTGTATATCTTGCCAAAGGTAAGAGGAAGAAAGTATGACTGTCCATCATTCAAACACTTGTGGAAAGCATTCTCCAGGGGGTTTAGGTTGGAAATACCTCTCCTCTCTACCAATTATTGAATAGAAATATATGTTTATCTTTTATCTCAGGTGCCTAATACTTATTGGTAGGTAATGTATATATTTCTGAAGTAAACTGATTTTCATGTCTGACTGAAAATAAGTTTTATTTTATTTTAAGAGCTGTCAATAGTAATATGATCCCTGAACTTTACTTCATTCATTTTGCTTATCAAATAATGTTGAAACGATATTTCTGTCTTTCTATGACAATCTCAAATGCCTACACTCACTCCAAAAATTACTCTTTAATTCATTTTCAAATGCAATCACAATACGACGCATATTCATTTAAATTTATGTTTATTGATAGCAGAAAAGAATGAAAACATTTAAAATAGTTGAATTATTATCATCAAAAATAATTTCAATATGAGAAAATTTAATATTTAACATCGTCATAGAGCATATAAATTTTATATTCTCATCGTGTTTAAACAGTAAAACGTTTTGTTGGAAACGTTGTTCGAAACAAATGTTTTTATTCGAAAATAGTAATTTTAATATTTTTCACTTATAATATAACTAATAGTTTATAACCTAACTAAACTATATTTTGCAATATAACGAAATCATATTTCGTTTAAATTTTGAAAATCTTAAATGCATAATTTTTTGTAATTAGATATTAATTTTTCTTTCACATGATTTATAATATTTTACAACAATAAATCATTATTTTAATCTTTATAATGCAATTTCGTCATTTGGAAAGAGAATTCATAATTAATTAAAAGTTAAAAACTAATATTGTAAAGAATATACATCTAAATTATCTCATATAATTTAGACATACGGTGAAGGGCTTTTCCAGAATGCTTTTCATTCGTATATTTTAAATATATTAAGTGTATTGTACTTATACATTTCTCATGAAATAAAATTATTCAAAGGAAAAAAAACCATGTAATATGATTGCAAAATTTTTAGAAGTATTTCTTTATTAAACTATGAAGTACACATTTACCAGAACATTAGAGAAAAATATTATATTTTTACTGCTATGAATAGTAAATTATAATTTTGAAGTTTTTCTTTTCTTAAACTTTTTCGACATTCAAACCGTATATAAACATTCATTTTAAGATTATAAAATAAATTTGTTGATAAAAATAACTTGGAAAAATATACATAATAGGTATCAAATAAGAAATATAGTTTTAACTGCTTTACATCCTCTTTTAACATAAATATTTCAATACTTGTTTTTACATTAAAATTTAACAATAATTTAAATAAAATAATAAAATCAGAGAAAACCTTGGAGGAAAAAGTCAATTACTTTTTAACATTTTTCACTTTAACTATGTAGATTTTAATTCCAAAGAGTTTGTTTTTTACAAAAACATCAAGTTTTACATGAACACTGTTCTAAAATATAAATACCAATTTTTCATTCTTAACTTACTAAATGTTTGGCAATTTACTTCAAACTCAATGTTTTTGAATAGAAAAATATATTAATTAAAAATATTTGTATATTCAGAAACTTATTTTATATTGTGATGCTAGTATAACTTTTTTCAATAATATTTTTATATATTATTTCATATATTATGTAATTATAAAAACCAAAAAAATGATATTTTTAAAACAATATGGTAACGGATCCTATTTTATAACTCAAATAGATCTTATTCAGACAAAATGATTAATTAATATTCTGACATAAACTTTCTTAGAAATATCGGTGCCCATAGATTGCTCTTTTACAAATACTTGGTGCAACGTAAGAAAACCCAAAGTTAATTTCCTGATGATATTGTTTATAAAGGTAGATGAAAATATTCTTCCTTATTGATTCATAGTTAGGATAATTTGTTTTAAAGGGCAAATACTTAATTTCTTAATCATAAACAAGTTTCTTCTCTTGTTTTACTTAATGATCATGGAAATAAAATGGTCTTGTGCTTAGTACGTCAAGTATTTTACAAAATGACAAAAGTATAGAGTTGAAAAAGTTTATTCCTAAGTTTTATCCTTAAAATCATTAAAATTAATATTAGATGTGTATGTAAACATAGTAAATAATTAAATAAAAATACATAAATATAAAATACTAATTAAACATTAACAACTGTAAGCGATAAATAAATTTATAATTAGTTAAGTGTATAAATTTCTATTTAAATCAGAATTCATTCTACTAACATATTAAAAAATGCTTTTGTGCTTATTATTTCAAGCATTTTACATAACTATTAAAATATAGAGTTGAAAAGTTTATTCAGATGTTTTATCAAAATATAATGAATTCCATTAAATCATTAAAATTAATATTAGATTTGGATAAACAAAAAAAATACAATTAAGTAAAATACAAACATTACCAACTTTATGCGAAACATAAATGGTAGAGTTTTATAATCAATTAGGAGTTCAAATTTCTATTTAGATCAGAATTCCTTTTAATTATATATTAATTAGATAAAAAAATTTTGAAGAAAGTAATAAATTTCAGTAAGATACTTCGTAAATTAATTAGAGAAGTATACATATTAAATTACTTACGAAACAATTTAGTAAGAATATTATATAAATTTTTGCTATGGTAATTAATCTTTACAAAATTTACAGCTAAAAATAGACTTATAGAATAATTAAATTCAAATTTTATATACATTTTTTCTGAAGGATATTTTTAGTTTTTAAATATATTAGAAAATGTATTCTCTTTAACATCTGAGTAAAAGTGAGACATTTTAAAATAAGGGCAGGGCATTTTCTTTGAATTGATGCCATTTGCAAACAAAAAAAATAAAATGTAAAAAAATATATATATAAGTATAGTAAATACTTCAAAAGCACAAAATATTAAAATATTCACATTGTATTTCTAAATTTTTATTCGAGGCTCTGAAACCTATTAACTAATTTAAAACAGTTTGATAATTGAGTAATTATAGCCTCTTTGTAAGCAAAATATTTTATTGAGACAAAACATTTTTCATACAGTATTGGTTTGTTTACACACTTATCTAAGAATTATTATTTGCTTTAGATTTACTATCTATCAGTTTTCTTTAAATAAAATTAAATTAAAAGTTGTAAAATGTTTATTTTACAATCGCATTATATCATATTTAAATTAAAAACATTGTCTTACAATAGTATTTTATTTCAGTCTAATCATATTTTTAGAGAAATTATTTTAATTTATAAGTATTCTAATTTAATTAAACTTGTTGTTTTATTTACTAACTTTCACATCATTTTAGTATGACACTTTACGATACCTATTTCCGTAGAGAAAAATATTCTTTAAATAAATGTCTTCTAGGAGTTGGAAGAAAAACAAACAAACAAACATTATTTAGTTTGTAATGCTTTATAGTTTGTTCAAGCATTTTTCTTGAAAATAAATGAATCTAATCCTAAATTAGATTCACATTTTTATAAACGAGTTTAATATTATGGTTAATTTGGAAATATATCTAAGTTTTATGCATTTTAAAAATATTGGTTTATAAATTTGAATACCAAAAGAATAAAATTTTACTAATATTTGATTTAAGTGATTTCTAAAACGTATGTGCAAAAATATAGTACTTTATTCAGTGAGTTTTTTGATGAATACTTCGTTATTAACAAATTGTGAAATTCAGTAAACTACAATTTGGCACAAATTGTCTCCATAAAATCTGGATGCAAAACAATTAGTAGTTCTAACACTACTTGGTATACATCTTGTTTCTATTTTACTTTATTTTTTACTTATTATATAGAAATTAAGGTTAGCATTTAATCATTAAATGATTGCATTTTAATAATAAAGATACATACTAATAGTTAAATTTTTAGAGAATGATTGGTAATTTTTAAAGAATTTTGCTTATAAATTAAAAAAAAATTAAGTTATATAAGTTAATAGCTGCCATTCTTCAGCCAATCAAAACATTTCTGTGATTTATTCGAGAACAATTCAGGCTTAAAACATCCGACTATTTATTCTTATGAAAATGCACAAAACAATATTTTAAAATAGTTCCGTGTTACAAATTCAAAATGTGATCAATGATTTTAATTTTAATTAGTGTTTTTCTAAAATAAACCAAAGCATCATCATTAGCATACAGATGTCATGATATAAATTAGTATGAATTCTCTCTTCATATATCAACATTCTTATATATATATGGTAATAAAATATTTGACATTTAATGCACCAATAAAATTTGGTAGTTAAATAGCATTTTCAGATTACCTAAAATTTGTCATTTTTTGAGTTTTTAAGTCCTTCAAAAAAAATTTATCTTGATTTAACCAAAACTTTTTCATTACATCTTGTAGATATTTCTGCATTGTTGAGAACTTTGAAATTAGTCTGGAAAACCTCAATGATATTGCTTGTTTAAAAACTTCGTCCCTCAGGTCTTGCATACGGCTCAAGCAGCTGCTCTATTGTTAGCGTTCCAGGGTGTCCCATATAAAATCTAGGACTGTGACCCGCCTAAAAATAAATGCATTTTAACTATCAAACATTAAAATAAAATAAGTTGTTAAAAACCACATTAAGTAAACATCAATATAAAATGAAATTAAAACAAATAAGAATATTCTTATAACATTTCTTTAACAGGTATTAGATTTTAAGTATTCATAGAAAACTAATTTTGAAAAATTCAATATCTACTTAAACTTCAATAATCTATTATTATTTACGTAGTATTTATTTTTTATGTATATTTATTTATGTACTAAAATTCTTATTGTTAATATATTTATGCACATTACAGTTTGGAAAAAATAAGTATTTAAATTGGAATTTAATACGAATTTTTTTAATCTCGATTGGGGACTAAAATATTCAACCTCTGAATTACGCCTCTAAAGAGAGATAAATTTTAACTTTCTTGGAAAACCAAATCTTAAATAATTCTCAGATTTTTTGTGTCCTTTGTCTTATTAATATCAACATTTTAAGATTGACATTATTTGAGTGATAATAATAAAAAATAAAATGAAGTAATGATTTTCATTAAATTAGAAATTAAATATTGGAAAGAATGTATTTCCCAAGAAATTGTGTGATCCAATTCTTTTCGTAAAAAATTATTAGAAAAGCTCTATTTAGTGGAACATCTAAAACAAACGTGTAAAACCTTGAATGAAAAAAATTTGCATTAATGAATATTTGGTTGAAAGGAAGATATGAATGCCTAAAATCAAGCAAGTTATTCAGTCTATTAAGATATTAATGTTAAACGATAATTCATTCATACGTTTATACGGGACTAATTTTTTTATTTAACATTAAAAACTATAGTAACTTTATAGTTATTGTGACTTTATAGTTGAATAACGAAAACCTTTTTGTTATTATAAAAAGTTTTTCGTTATTTAAATTGATTTTCCAGTTTAAACAAAATTAAGTTTAGAAGCAAACTTACAAATATTCTCTCAATAAGCAAATTTCGTTTTAAATTTACCTACTAAAAGAATAAATTTACAATAATCATTCTTTTAGTTGGCAAATTTAAAAATATTTGAATTTCAATTGTTAATTCAAAATATTTCTTAGACCACTTTGATGTAAGTCGCAGGGACAAAATATTTTATAATTTTATCATTCTCAAAAAAAATGTATCTCAATAAAATTAATAATGATAATGTCAATTTTAATATAAATTAAACTTCTGTGAAAAAAATGAGAATTCTTTTAAAATGGCTTTAGAGAGTACTAAGAATAACATTTTTTAATAAAATATATATTTTATAATTACCGTACTACATTTTATCATTTGTCTTTTCTGAATTTATCCTGAAAAATGAATTTTTCAGGATAAATTCAGGATTTTCAGGATTTCATAAATTCAATTAAAGTTACAAAAAATGTGGTATTAAAATACTGGTACTAGAAAAAGTGTAGTGTTATAATTTTACGAAAGAATTAATTCCATTTACCGATACTAAAACTATACAACAAACTCTAATATCCTGCACTCTGAGTATTTAGCATAATTTTGAAAATACTTTTTTATACTATAGTTTGGAAGCGAATCATTATATTAGTTTTCTAAATTTGACCAATCCAAACAAAACAGAAAGTATGTTTATTAATTTATTGCTAATAATATTAAGATATCATGGATATTAATAAACACAAAATTTATAATATTTTCGAGAGAGATTTTATATTACACTATTAAAAATTGGTTTGAATGAAATTTATTTAACTATTGGGTTGTTCGGAAATTCATTTCGTTTTTCCCACCTGAATCAGTTTTTTGCTAGTGAAAAGCATCCATTTTATGGGTATAAAATCATGCTACGACCAGAAACATTGTAAAAGGTACTGGATTAGAAATGACAATATACAATTCAATAAAATATTTATTCCCTATACGTTTTTCATTTTTATATAAAATGAAATAACTTTCCGAACAACCCAATAAATGTAAGAAATAATCCTATTATAGGGAAAAGCATTTGCATTTAAATTAGCGTATATTTAGAATTTTTTCTATAGCATTATTAGATAAATCAAAATTACTTATATTTATAAAATTATAAAAGAAAAATAAATAAAATGAGAAGGTAAAAGCACTTATGAGTTGCAGTTTTCTACATTTGATTTTGAATGAATAATATCTAACATTTTAAAGCAAACAATGAGATTTTAATACGAAGTAATAAATCTTATAGAAAATAACACAGAAATATAATAATACAAAAAAATAACTTTTTAAATAAAACATCATACAAATCAAGAACAAATAATTTCTGATATTTTTATACACGCCATTTAATTCTACTAAAATTCGAGAAATATATAATACATTATAACAAATTATAATGGAAGCAAAAAATTTTAAAGATAAAATAGAAAAAAATCAATGACTTTATAATATTCTGTTTTCACAAAAATATATAACAAATATTTTTGCTATAATAGATTTAAATATAAAAGTTAATTAAACATTGCTTTAATAAAAAAGTATAAGAGGGTTACTCTGAAATTTTACGATAATAATTTACGATAATTAAATACGCGCAGACGAGAATTTACAAAATAAAAATAACGGTTTAATTTAAAAATACTAAATATTTTAACACAGAAAACGATTTTTTACTGACTTACTTCAACTAGTTTAGCGTAGAATAAATTTTAAACAGAAGTGAAAATGGAGCTGACGCGAGAACATTTTCACGCTATGATTTTCTACTATTTTAAAGCAGGATTAAATCAAGAAGAAGGCGTTCAACGGTTGCAATTAGCATTTGGTGAAGAATCTGCAGCTCGTACTACAGTATTCAGATGGTTTAGAGAATTTAGAAGAGGTCGCAATTTTCTTCATGATGAAGACCACACAGGAGGCCGCCGTCCGCAGGGATAATATGTCGGCAGGGATCCCGGATAATAGGTCTGCCATACGAAAAATGTTAATGTAATAATAATCGCTGTACCTATCAAATGATACAGAAGGAACTTATCATTGGATACGCAGCCAAACACAAAATCATTCATGAAGAATTACATATGAAAAAAGTAGTTTACCGTTGGGTTCCCCATAATCTAACTGAGCACCAAAAAGAGGAGCGTGTCAGAATCAGTAAAGAAACTCTTAAATTGCTAAATGATGGTGACCACCGCACCAATTCTAAAATTGTAACTGGTGATGAAACGTACATACCGTTTTTTGACGTTCCAACACATCAAGAAAACAAAGTATGGGTCTTTGAAGATGATCCCACGTTGACAATGGTGAAAAAAACAACGCGCACTGAAAAAAGTGATGAATGAAGTTTTCTTCAGAAGTACGGGACTGGTAAAAGCCATCAAGTTGGAAGGACTATGAAAAAAGTAACAGCAAACTGGTATACCACTAAATGTCTTCCAGAAATTCTACAAGAACTGAATGTTAGATGACTAATACTTCACCATGACAATGCATCTTCACATACAGCCGGATTAACAGTTGTGTTTCTTAAAAAAAAGCAAATTAAAGTGATCGAACATCCGCCGTATTCACCTGATCTAGCTATGTGCAACTTTGGGTTATTCTTTAATCTGAAAAAGAACTTACGTGGACGTCGTTTTCATTCAGAAGAAGAGATTAATGTGGCTATAAATGCATTTTTTCATCTATTCCAAGAAATGAATGACTTAAGACATTTAATCTGTGGAGAATTCGTCTACAAAAGTGCATTGATGCTGGAGGAGACTACATTGAACATACCTAAAATTTTGTAAGTATAACTTTAAAAACCTATTTGTATCTCAAAAATTTCAGAGTGACCCTCATATTATTTTTTCTATTTATAATAATATGTAACTCATAACTCTTCGTTGTTCATGGTAAATTTTCTTGTCACTTACAGATAATACTTTTGCAACCAAGGGGTATTTCATGCTCTATAATTTAAATTTTTTATTTTTAACAATTTTAAACACACATTTGAGTTGATAATCAAAAGTAAGAGCTGTTACATTTTTAGAACACTAACTGTCTAACTAATACTTCGGTTATCCTAAGCGAATCATTCATAAAGTATGCCTAATATGACGTATGCATAACTAAAGAATTATACTAATAATATAAAGAAAGACGTAATTATTTAACCTTGGAATTTAGACCAACTATTGCAATATTGAGACATGTATCGAAAAACAGAAATTTATAGATATTCTGTTATGTATAGGTATAGATTTAAATATCATTTATAAAACTTAAATGTAAATATAGTGTATTGATAAATATTTTATTTTGAAGGACAGAATAAATGAGCATCAAAGTCTGAGTTTATTTTTTAATTTCATTAATTGCTTAATGTTGTCCAAATACCAAAATATTTGAATTCGAATGAAAATGATATAGAATTCGTATTTAAAATCACAAATAATATGAAATAATAAATGAAAATATTAGATTTAGAATTGACAGGATGAAAATATTTAAAGTAAAACTTATTGATTTCAAATAACTTTACTTAGCTATTGAATTGCATTCTAAGAAATATCGATAACATCAATACTAGTAAGCAATTGAATGCTATATACTTATTTCTTAGCATAATATATAACAGTTTTATTAACGGAATAAAATTCTTTGCTAAAGTGTACACTCTAATTCAAAGATCCAATCCTTTATTGATCATCAACAATCTATTCCTGAAAATAGGGTAGGAAAGAAAAAACAATAACTGCTGGATTTTCTCTTATTGACTTTTCTTCAAGCGATAAAAGTCAGCGTGTTAAATTCCTCGTAAAACGAAATATTCGTATCGTGGAAAACTGATAACAAATATACATTCAAAGTTTGCCATCTAGAAGGGAAAAAACGAAAACAAAGCGCTATTTTTTTATTTGTTTTCTTATAAATGCATTTTTGGAGTCACTATTTCTTTACAGACGATTTATTATATAAATATTTACAGCTTCAAAAATTCAATTTTTTAATGTTATCTCTTCTTATAGGCTGTAAAAGGATGAAGTTTGTTGTAGTATTAAATTTAGATTAGGATTACCAAACATAAATTCATGGTGTAAAATATTTATTTTTTTATGGGATATTTTTTTTGTTTGTATATTTTGAAAAGATTGTGGATTTTAAGAAAATGTCCGAATTTATATATTTCTATTAGAAACTAATTTGTAAAGTTAAAATTGTTGTAAATATAAAAGCTACAATATAATTATAGTTACCACAAGAATTATTGATATACACTTGTTTTTATTGTTGTCATTATTGATATTAAAATTGATTATATGTGAGTACTGTATTCGAGTTCAACCGATTTTAAAAATAAATGTTTATAAACTAAAATTTGGGAATAAAATAATTTAAGATATTTTAGGTTATTTATTTCATATTCGACAATTAATTTTTAGGCATAAAAAATGCGTAATAAAAAATATGAAAATATTTCAAAGCAGTTCGATTACCAAACAAGTATAATTTGGGAAAACATTTCATGTGATCTGTGATCCTCATGTACAAAAGAATAAGAGTAGAACAATAAGTCAAATAATGATTTTATACGTTTGCATCAATGTGAACCATTATGACTGCAAGCTGTTTCAGCAAATAAGATGACAAATAATTTTAAGGATTAGGATGTGCGATAATATGTATGTACGTTTAACAATTTAATGATAATGAACATAAAGTATTCCATTTCCAGTATTGAAGCTGCTCTAACTTTATACTGAATTCTACAAATTATTTGTCTCGCGATGTTTTTATTACCATTCTTTTTGAATAAATGTGCATATCTGTTACTGGAATATGTTTTCTATTTTTTATGAAATGCAAAATAAAAAAATGCAGAAAGAAATTATTTGAAATTTAATGTTAATTGACTTATTTTTAAATTTTCAAAAAATGAAGTACTTATGTATTCCATGAAACTTATATATTTTGAATAATATGAAATACTTTGTTTTTAAACGTGATAGTGAGATTCTTTTGTTTACAATTTTTCTATCAATAAGATAGAAAATGTGATTCCATCCATTCATTAAAAGTTCCAAGGAAATGTATGTCAATTTTATTATTAATCAGTAGTTATAGTAGCAATGTAAAAAATCTTACTTTATCTTCAATATTCTCATCTGCACCGGCAGATTTCAGAAGTTTGTAGAGAGCCCCATTGTCCGGAAGTGCAGCTGCATAATGAAGAGGCGTTCTTCCTTCCTGAAATTTAAAATTCGTTTTTAGAATTCTTTATTTATCATTTTAAAAACGAAATCTCAATTTTATATATGCTTATAAGTGCTTAAAAAACTACGAATAAACATAAATAAAAATCTTAATAAGCAAAATTGAATGAGAAAAAATACCAATAATTTAAATTTTCGGAATAGTTAAGAATCTGATAAGTTCAAAAATCAGTTAAAAAAAATTAGAGCTGTAAAGTCTTGATTTTTTTTTAAATAATACGATTATAAATTATACATATATAAATACACACACACGCAGATATATATATATATATATATATATATATCGTTGTTTTATATAGATTATAAAAAAAGTTAACCATATTTCTCTCCTCTACTTTTCACACATATTTTAAAAATATACAAAACTCAAACTAATATATTTAGTTTAAGAAATTATTTTTTTAACTATATTTGAAATAAGCAATCAATTTTATTAATACTATAAAATGAAAGTAAAACGCTTATTGCTTGATTATCACCCTGTTTTGGTTTCAGTGCTGCAGAAGGCATTTTTGCTATCTTCGGAGCGATGTTATGTGTAGCAATAATTATAAATAAGATAATTCAGAATTGCAATAGCAAATCAAAAATCTAGATTCAGATTGACTGTGACACAATCACGAAAACGTAATAAGAATATACAAGTAAAATACATTGAGTAATAAAATAAATAAGTAGTATTTTTGTCAAGGATAATGATTCATACATTGTTTGTAAAGTATGTTGTTTGCAGGTGTTCATTCTCTATTGCATTCTTTATCAGTATTTCAAAATACAAAAAAAGTGTTTATTAAGAGTGACTGACACGCGATCGCAAACATATAGCAGAAACAATTAAAAGAAATGCATTCAATAATTAGGTGAATCAGTGGTATTCTGTTAGAAAGCTTTTTGGATGTTGCTTGCATAGTTTAAATTTGTATTAGGTCTTTATATCGGTATTTCAAAAGCAAATCAAAAAATTTTTTTATTGAAAATAACTGAGATATAGCCACAAAAGTTTAATAAAATACTACAAAAAATTTATTCAGAAATAATGCATTATTATAAAGAAGAAGATAGATCAGTAAAGTTTTTCACGATGTTTTTCGCAGATGTTCATTGCAGCTGTTGCTTACAGATGTTTATTATTTGTATCACTATAAATACACGTGACCTCATTTGGAAAGCATATTGTACTAGAAAAATATTAATTGAGTTGACTGTTTTGTCTACTGGCTGATTTTGCTGACAGAAAACAGGAAGGTTTATGTTCAATGTAACAAAATAAGCTAAACACACTTATACTTTGTTTTGAGCTTTAATTTTCAGTTTTATTAATTTATGGATTCTTTAAAGTAAAAAAACTAAAAAGTAAATATTTATTATACCAATCATACTTACATTATCAGGTCCATCCATTGTTTCAGGAAAATGAGAAATAATATAAGTAGAAACATCAGCATGTCCATGTAAAACAGCCAGATGCAGAGGGCTAGCACCAACATGATCACGGCTTAGTGCAAATCTTTTTCTTGTTAGTACAGATCTAACTTCTCTTAACTGACCTTTTGCAACAGCTTCATGAACAGCACGTATTTTCGCCTGAAAGTTAATCTTGTTCTTTACTTTTAATGAATTTTTGCGAGCACTGGAATTAAGGGCCATTTAAAAAAGCAAATTATTTAGAACTCACTTTCTAGAAATAAAATTAGATTTTTTTTTACTGATATAAAAACAAAAATAATATTTTTTAAAAATAGATACTATAATAAAACACTAGTTTTATGAAAAATTTATTACTTTTTTGATGAATAAATTCTGAATAAACTCCAAATCAGCTTTTCCATAATGTTTCAAAAGATTTAACATATATTAAAAGAAATAGTAATAGGTTTAGTATTTTCAAAGTGATGTGAATCAAAAGAGATAGAACCAAAATATAGGAAGGAATGCTGAGACGAAAATGGTTCAGTTGACTTCATAGAGAATTCCTCGTTGAGATATTTGAACATGCTAGTTTTATTTTTATTACAAAATACTCTCAGTTCAAAACATTCTTTCTTCGAAGCAATAAAAACCTGTTTTCCAGAACGTTTTTCAAAAATTCAAATATCTTGTGGAATATTTTGATATATGCATTTCCTCTTTTCTATCAATATTTGGTATTACTTTGATGATACTAAGCAAATGTTAATTCTATACATATTTCTTAGATATAAATTTAAAAATTTACTTATTGCTATTTATTTTAAAAATTTAAAGTATTAATTAATATATTAATCACTTAATATCAAAATATAGTTAAAATACTTAAAATTCTATAAATTTAAATGTAATACACTACAATGAAGTAATAATTTAAAAATATAATTGCTTTAATAAATATAAGAGGCTCTAAACATTCACAGAAGTTGTACGGCCAAATTTCATGAAGTTCAAAACAGGAATCTGGAAGCAATATTTTTGAACATTTTGCAATAATTTTTAATATAAATATATTAAATTTAAGAATTTTTAAACATAATTTCTCGTAATGGTAATAATGCCAACCTGAAAATTCATTAAATTTTAGTTATATATATATAATTTCATTTGCCTAATAACGAAAAATAAATAAAAAAAAATTATAATGGAAACTAGTTTTATTGTTTTTCAAAATATTCTTCCCGAACGCTTTTGTACATATTAGTTTGGGGAAAAAGTTATCCATTATTTTCTTGGTAGACGTCTGTAGTGATCGCTATCTCGTGAGGTATCTATCAAACAATTTCAAATTTATGCTCATTGGAAAGGTGACATTTGACACTAAAATATTCTCTTGCGGTTTTTTGTTAGATTAATTCAGCTATGAGTACAAGGTTTTAAAAATAGAAGACAACAAACAGAAAATTCGATACATTTTAGTTTTTCTTTTATAATGGCGAAAATGCTAACCAGGTGGCTAAAATTGTGAAAGGTGTTTATCGTCCTATATATGACTGTAACAAACAGTTACGCACAATTTTGGTTTCGTTGATTCCGTTTGGGTATTTAGATGCTAAAGATGCACCTCGCATGGATACAACATCGTCGAGAATGTCTATAAAATATCAAAAATTATAAAACTTGACAACATGTCAGCAGTCGTAACGCGACCTAAAAGTCTACATGAAAGCGCACAAGACCTAAAAATCTACATGAAAACTATTTTAAACCTTTTTACAAAGCGAATCTGGAAGAAGTTACAAAAAGTTCACGTAAAAACTAACTCCCTAAACTAATATTTGAACGAATTTTGATTGAATTTTTCCCAATCTTGCAGAAGTACCTCCAAAACATAACTTTTGAATCAATTAACCCATTTGTAGGGGTTAATTGATTCCTTGGATGCAGAAAGTCAATTTTCTCAAGATGATTTTCTAGGATGTCGAATATCGTTGAACATCAAATTTATTTTTGATGTGTGGATGTGAAAAATGTCATCGGTGCCTATTTTATGAAAAATGGCCTGTAATACATTTACATTTCAATTTAATATTAATTTCAGTTTTTTAATATAACATTCTTTAATATTTAACATATAAATACTGAAAAACTATAATGTTTCACAGTTTTACCTAGTTCCTCTTTTAGAAAGCTAACAATTTATTTAAAAATAAATATTTGCTTTAAGATTTTTACGAACTCTTTGGCATACTTTGCTATTATTTTCAAATCTCTAGGGTTAACTCCAAACATTTATAAGGAGTTCTAAATCACTGTAAACATTCATATCATGATTTGGTAATCGAACCCACAACCCATTAAAATGAAGGTCAAATCTTTAACCATTCATTGCCAACGTTATAGAATCCCTTACAATTTAAATTCCTTTTAAAAGAGATGGGGCTCATACTTATGAAAATTTTCTTAATGATTGATGAAAACATTCCAGAGCAAATAAACATACCTTTCCAAAAATATTTATCTGTGTTTGATGTATAAATGTAAATATGTCATTCAACATTAATAGTTGAAATTATGATTTTAATTTGTTATTAATTTAGAAAATTACAGTCCGTGATCACATTTTCTCTAAGCAGCCATTTATAACTTTTTGTTTCATATTTTATAAATACAATTGTACGAAAATGTGAAGTATAAAATGTACTAATTTGATGTTTTATATCACTCCAGGTATTTCGATAATTACATAATGTAAATTAATTACATAACGTGTGTTACATAATGACAAATTTAATAATACAAATATATTTTTTTGGGTTAAACATAATCATTGCATTTAAAATCTTAGGATAATCTCATGATGATCCAGTTAAACGTAACTAAAAAAATGAAAAATACAGAATGTTTTGAAACTCTGCTCCATAAAAATCTGTACACGTCTTTTTCTGACAATGGTGACACGTTCTAAAAAGTTTCTTATGTTATTAACGTAAGTTTTTATTTCGTTGCAAAGTGTAAAGCTTTCACGTTTGTGAAGTAAAAACATGAAAAATAGTTTTCTTTTCAATGGTTCTTTGTACGTGAAAATTAGATCTTACTTTCATTTAAGTTAGATGCATGCCTTTACGTCATATGTTTCCGTGCCTTCAAGGAAAGTTAATATTTTTGTAAAATATGAAACGGAGAAGAGCAAATTGACTCAAGTATTTTAGGTAATGGAACGTTTTGTTGCACCCGTTAAATAAAACTATTTTCTCATGAAATGTATTAGAGCCATTAGTGTTAAACGTCAAATTGAAGAAATTACAATTTGGTTTGAATTTGTTTGTACGTTTTGATTTGGAGTTGAAATCAGTTGAAAATACTTTTTTCACGGTTATTTAACTAACTAATTAATTAACATACCTACGGATGTAAACATTCCTTTACTGCATGCAAAGATATTTATATATTTTATTTTATTTTTACAAATATAAATGCATATACATATATCTGTAATTTAAACAATATTTTGTAATCTTCTGAATTATGATACTAGTACCATTAAAATACTTTTCCACATTCTCCTGCTTGTTTTTTTCAAGAAATTATGTGTTTTCATCATCTATTTTCATAGCAATGCTTTTCAAAATTTGAAATTATTTTCCTTATTTGAATTTTGTTGAGTGATGTTCACTACATTAAGAGCAAAACTCTAAAATATTAAAGATACAATTATTCTATATGTATCATTCATATTATACAATTAGAGATTCTTTAACAGAATTGTGGGAAAAATTTACTTTAAATGCTCTTCGTATGGCTATATAAAAATTTTTACATGTTAAATTAAGAAGTTAAAGTAGTTTATAATTTTTAATGTGGATTAAAAATTAAAGTATAATCAAAGTGAAAGTAGATATGTTTTCGGGATTCAATAAAATACAATACCATGTAAATAGGGACAAGATCTAAAAAATCTTGAACTTGTTTATCTTCCGATGTTCTCTCAATAAGTCTGTCTCCTTGACCAGCCAATACCACGTGTTCTAATCTTAAAAGGTCTCCTTCTTTTATCCAATGTTCTATTAATTCATCCAAATGATCTTCTGAAAATTATACATTGGATATTATTAACCTCAAAATTAAAAAATAGGTAGAATAAATCTCTGAGTTAAAAGATTTAATGAGAAATTCTTGACTATATGTTTTTCTACAGTTTGAAAATTTAAGAAAAAATAAACTTTTGAAATATTCTAACTTAAATTGAATGTAATGTGTACACATAGTTTCCAAAGAAATGCAAATTGATTTAGCTACGTCCAGATATTTATTTTGCAAATAAATCGTACGATTTTTCTACAAATTTTAAATGTGTTTTAAAAATTTGTATTAAAAATTCGTATACTGTTGGAGTAATTCTTTTTTTTAAATTTTAGTTTTAAAAATTAAATGAAAAAGTTTACAGCTTGATAAATGACTTAAAAGAAAATTGTTACAGTTTTATAGAATAAAGAATGGTTAAATAATCTAAGGTTTAAAAAAAACTCTCTCTCTCTCTCTTTTAGAATGAGTTAAGGCGAAAAGTGCACTTCACAAGGCATTCAAATCTTTTTGAAAAAGTTCATTTAATAAAATCAGCTTCAGCATTTTTAGTAAATGATCAGTTTAATGTTTAGAAAAAGTAGGATTCAACTTGGAACAAATGGAAATTTCGTATTTTTTCTACAAAGGTGAAAAAAGAAATTGAAATTCGCTATTTCTGTTTCAGGTTTCTTATATTATAACAATGAGATCTTGATTATCTTACTTGGTTTTTTATTACACAGTTATTTTTGCACACGAGGACCAATTAGACCGGTACCTAGAATTTAAAGTGGATTCCGAACCACTGCAATCTTCCAAGCCAATGTGGGATTCGAACACACGAACCTTTTTCATTATTTTAATCAAAAATTATCAAAGATCATTTTGAATTTTCTTAAATGAGCTTGATTTGCTTTAATTAATGTAATAAATTCTCTTTTGTTATTTATTTTCAAAAAAATAAATTTTGAAACATTAATAACATTAAAACGAAAATAAATTAAACATTTCTAGTTTTTGATTAATAGATCTTTGAATTCAAGAAGGAAATACATAGATGTTAAATACATTTTTTTTTGTGATTCCATTCAAAATTTATTTCTTACAATTTAGTGTCACATTTTTTTTTTCAATTGGGAAATTAAACCGCTAATTTCTATCAATACCTCCTTTTATGCTTTCATTTAAACACACAAATAAGAACTTCATTTATTATATTTTTTAGATTTTATTAATAATTTCAATTTTTGCTCATTGAAATTAAATGCATAACTTCTAAAGGGAAATTTGACGTTAAATAATTTTACAAAATGTTTTTGATTTTTATGAAAACTTTATAAATTAATAGAAAAAGAAAAACAACTCATGAAGAAAGATTGTATGCAATTCTTTTTATTTTGAATATCATTATTTTATTTGAAATTTCTCCGTAGCATTTAGATATTAATCATATATAGTAAAATCAAGGAAGATTTGGTTGATTCCCTTTTAATTGATGCTGATGCCTCATTAAAAAAAATTACAGTGATGGCACTCTGGGTTTTACTTTCAATGACAACGACTATTATTTTCTCAAATCAACTGAGAGAGGATAAGGCTATTCACCCATTGATTTTAGACGATAAGAGCATCTTTTAAGTAGATAATCTAATTCATCCAATATATAGTTGTTAAAAACACGATCCAGTCTGTCCAAGCGTTCAATTCCAATTTCTCTTTAGAAATTGGGATTGAACGCTTGGACTTTGACTTAGACTATTAAACTTTGGCGCATCTCAAAATGACCAGTGGTGTTGTCCGAAAAATAGCAAGAAACCATCAACCATTCTGTATAACTACCACAACGTAGACAGCGCATATTCATCAACAATAATATAAAGAAAGCCTCATAGTTGAGACTTCCGGGTATGGTGACTGTTATACGTGATGTCCACAAAGCATAGTGCCACCTTCATTAAAGTTTATTAGTGGCACAAAAAGGTCAATAAGGAAGCATACTCCAGACAAACAAGACCTTGTCATCCAAAAGGTAAAACGTAAACATTGTTTCATCGCTACAGAGCAATTGTCACTTAAATAAATTTATTACAAACGTATGTATATGCTTTGTTTTATGTTAGACGAACTGATTTCTAGGGTATAGTGATTAAAGGCTTATAAGTAGTTACACAAGCGTGGCAATCGGCTAAATATATTTTTAAAGTCATTTGTGGGGTGTTAATATTTCAATAATACCAATAAGCCTCATCAGTAGATAATGAGCGTTGATACATAACATACGGTAGTCTCATTGCATCAAGCCCATAAATTTCCTTATTTCTATAATTTAGCAAATCAGATACCTTCTACGGGTAAGCTATCTGTAGAAAGCTATTGTTCTTTAGATGGATAACATCACTCTATTTCCTGGTCTCTGGATTATTCGATTTCCATCCCCAGTTTTCTAAGTTTTCCAGGTTGGGGTATATTCCGAGGCACACACAATAGATGCTAACCTTTCACAAATTAATTGGCACAGCTTGTCCATTTTTGGACCTTGAGCCATAAAACCCAATCAACGAATCTTTGACAAATTAACTACGTAAACCTTGCTTTTGGCTACTTCATCTCATTGAAAATATCACGTATATCTCGTCCATTTCTAAAATAACCACCGGTAAACCTTTTCTCGAAATCTGACAGCTTCAAACTAATGTACGCGTTTGACTGAAACGTTGTTTTCCATTACTCATGTAATTGCCGCAGTCGTGTATCTAAGGAACACAGATTCCCAGTAGATAGGCAGAGAGATAGATAGACAAATAGATTGCTCCAAAATTTTCAAATCACTAATTTACTATAGCTTTATTATACAACTCAGTTTTGATTACCTTAAAACTCTGTAAAATACCATAAAAGTGAAATATTTCTGATTGGTTCTGAAAGATTCACCTTGATTTTGTATATAGTAACAAATTACACGATATATCTGATATACAGAAATGTTATCACATCCACGTTAAAAAAAATGAATGCATTTTTATCTCCATGTTTACTGTTTCATGTCTTCTGGATACTTTTCAATTTTTTTTTCAATGGCGGGCACTGGGTCACCTTCACCACAACAACGCCAGAAACTGCTACTCATTTAGCGTTAGCTTGAGGGTACCCTGTGAAGCAAGTGACAGAGACGAGTAGCATTATACCTACGTCACACCATGTGAATTCGTTTATAAGGTGGGCCACATTCATCTATCATCTTAGAAGAAAGGACAAGAAAACACAGAGAAAGAAAGAAAGGAAACGTCAATGATCGAACCGGGATTCCAAACCAAAACCTAGGAGGCATTGTATAATGTTTTCCATTTATATTAATACATTATATAACCATTTTATTTGAAACTCGTGCTTAGTATGTTGATCCATTATACTTATACCAAGCATTAATTTCAAACTTTTGTGCATATTTACGAAAATAAATCAAAACAAAGGCACAGAGAGAGAGAGAGAGAAAGGAAACGTCTATGCGCAAACCGGGAATTGAACCCGGGACCAACAGTCTGATAGTCAGGAACGCTAACTCTCAGCACTCGGAGGCTTACTTTTCAAAGTTCGAATAATGAATCATTCATAATTCAATATGATCAGAAGTAATTGTTTTCAATTTTTTTAAAATCCTGCTTAATTATATGTTGTGTTTATATGATTATATATTACGTAGATAAAAATATTAAAATAACTTCTTAATATTAAATTTGTTGCTCTGTATCTTTGATTAAACTGAAAAATACATCTATTTTTTAAAAATAAAAAAATAGAGTTCAAACATCTATTTTTTTTTATTTTTTATGAATTTATAAAAACTTTCCTCAAACATTTTTCCTGATATACAAAAAAGGTTTTAAGTGTTTCGTGTAAATTAATTTTTGATAATATTCTACAATGTGAAGAATGTATACACATAATATAAACATATCCCCCTTAAAAACACTTTTCTTTATTTTTTAAAGTCAATAAGTAGCAATTACGAATAAATTATGGAAACTATAGGAGTGTTTTGGAAAAATTAAAGTAATTGTCAACTACTTAATATGTCACAAAAAAACTGCCTGTGAGAAAGAGATTGATCATGTAGAGCTGATGCAATAACACTAAGTAAGCAAATATTCTGCTATTGATCGTGGAAAATAAAAATTTGTATTACACTATATATACATTTATGAAATAATAAAACAGGAATAGCAAAATAAAATGGGACATTTAGTTTTAATGTCAAATAAAAAGCATGATTTTAAAAATACTATCATTCGTTTTAAGCTTGGAAAATAATGGTGATTATAATAATGCTTTTATGAATTATATATTAAACTTATTCTCTTTAAATATTATTTTTATTTACGATTATAGGTTTCGTAAAAGATTTGAAAACTCTCAATGGTGATAGTGAACATTAGACGCTTATCAACATAAAAGCTACGTGTGACTACAAACAGTATACAAGCTACAAACATAAAAACAAAGTTACATGCACCATCTTTATAACAAGATACAAAATACAGTATATGTTTTAACTATATTTAAGTAGTTACCCTACAGCAAATATAGTTACAAAGAGACATTCAGTTTTATTCTTGTTTCACACGTTTTTCAATTTTTTTTCATGCACCATTATGCCCTATGCCCTTTGAAAAAAACATTTATTAATGAGTCATCCTTTATATATATATGTATGTTTGTGTGTGTTTTAAAAATCAAATTCCTTTTTAATTTTATTAATTTATGACATTTTGTAAAATTTTAATATTCAAATTTTAATTAAATGGCTAAAAAACAGACCAGATTTATCAAAATAAAATTCAACTTTTGGGAAGAAATGCTTATATTCCTCCACTACTTTTTCAATCACTAGATATGCTCTTGGTTAAAAAAATCTGATACTTCTAGTACATAATTCACAATTAAGATAAAGAAAATACAAAAAAAAAGATCTGAATTCTTTTGACAAAGCAAAATGTAAATAAAAATTCCTAAAATTAATTTTATAAATTATTTTATTTAAAAAAGAAAATCACATTTCTATTAAATACATTTAAGAGACAAATATCAATGACGTATACTGATTGCCTGGTCTTACAACATTCGGCAAAAATTTATTTTGTTTTAAAGCGAATTCTATATACTCTCTTCCCCATACTTACTTTTAAATTTATGAAAGAAAACAAATCATTACTCTCACTTTTGTTTGACATAGCTTTTACGTACAAAGAGTGATCTGAGATATATTTATGGCACTCACCCATAGCTCTTGGCAATTTGGAAATAAAAAAAAGTATCTGACAAGTATATATTCCCCATGAGACATTGTCTCATTTTTCACTCTGATTAGATTTAGATTATTGGCTGTGAGCCAGTAGAAAAGACTGATTAGATTTTGAAACCTGTTAAACCAACTAAACATCTCTGAAAGTTACTCTTAACGTTACACAGCAATGAAATAAATATGCTGCACTAGTAAAATATTTCGTCTATCCAAGAACCAATACCAGAATAATGGCATTTATTTCAATGCAAAATTTTACCAACAGAAATTTTGCAGGTTTGGAAATAAGAAATTTTAAAATGCTTTTTAAAATCTTTAGTTATAAGTGGAGGTGGTGAATAAATTGGACTATATCAAACAATGATAAATAAAGTAGATACATAGGGATTTATCAAGTCTGTGGACAGTCAACTGTAGTTTTTCGCTAAATCCTCTTAAGAAATGATGCAATCGAACTATTTCTCTTAAAACTTTTATATAACAAAAGTTTTAAATCCTTAAAAATGCTCTGAGTAGTAGCCAAATAAAATGAAGAAAAATATAAAACATAAACTTATATTTGATACTTAAAACATTTTGTCACCCTTCATTTTTTGAAGAAAAAAATTATTTTAAATTTATGATAAAAATTAAGTGCCTAATTACAATGTATAAATAAGCAGTTTTAAATTAGAGAAAAAGAAATACAGTTGAGTTAATTAATCATATATAAAATATTCATCATTTCTCTCTTAATGAATATTATTTAATTTAAAACTTAATAGCATAATACGAGATAAAAATATGGATACGGTAAACACAGATATTGACTTTTTAAAACTTCCTGTGAATTATATAATTTAGTTTAAAAAGGGTTATTTTTGAACCATTTGTTTCTAGAAAAATGCGAAATAATTTTATCTGTTCACAAATCAAAGCTATATTATCATGAAATCGATAATAAAACACATCACTCAATGTTAAAACAAAATTAAGTTTACAAGCAATTTTTAACTATGTCAAACCATTTATTTCTTAAAGTAATTTACTTAATAATTTTTATTGTTTTAATCTCAACATATAAAATCTTAAAGCAATAAATGGGCAATTTTATTGCCAAATTGCATATGCTTTTTTAATTAAGCGAAAGGAAAAATAAATTTAACAAGCACGTTTGATACATTAAATTGTTATCTCCTTTCTGTTTATCATTGTTGAGTAAAAAGAGAATTTTCTTTTTCTGAATGCATGATTAATCTATAAGTCAATATGCTTGCATTTAATTAAATTTAACTTCTGCAACATATTTCGGTGTGCCTGAACAAAAAGAAACTTGATTAAATGTTCATGAAAATTAATGAATATATTTTGAGCTTTTAAAGAACAGTTATTTACTCAGCAATTAATTTAACTCGGTGAACATATTTTGATTTTTAAATTGTGGACATTTTTCTTTCATTGCAATTAATTCTATTCTGAGAATCGAAATTAAATATTCCCCATAGAAAGTGTAAAACATGTTGGTTCACTTTTGGCAACAGCGAATTCGAACAAAGCCAAAATTAAATTTCAAGGCTCTTTATTTGGATTGTAATTGAAATGAACTGAATTAAATAAAGTATTTATTTTGGAACATCAATGTATTTAATGTAAAATCAGAGATATTATAAATTCAATTCAAATTAGAATAAATTGAACGATTTTTCTTATCTTTAAATTTCTTGAAAAATATGTGTGTTAAATATATTTAGCTTTTTGATGAAAACATAGTATCATTAAGAACTTCAATATTTTTTCGTTTAATGTTTCATAGTAAAAGAAAGTTTAACTATTTTTAAAATTCTAATGGCCTTTTGTTGCTTTAACTCTTTACATAAATTTAATAATTATTACTCTCTTCAGTAATTATATATATATATTATTGTGTTGGTAAATAAATCCAATAAATGCTTTACTACATTAATTTTTTATTTACTTTTATATAAATTTTCTACTACATAATATATTTTACTGTTGTTGAAAGTATTGCTTAAAACAAAAACAAATTCAATTTCTTTATGTTGGTTTTTGTACATAAATTTTAATAAGGATATAATAAAAATATAATAATAAATATAATAATCTAAATAGTGTGTTTCATGAACTTATTTCACATGTTAGGATTAATTTTGCTTATTTGAAAAAGCCTGAAAACCTTCAGAATGTATCAGAAGTCACATAAAGAAAAAGGTTTTGGTGAAAAGTCACTAACATAGAATTGGACATTCGATTTTTAACAAAATCCTATAAAGTTTCTATAAAGTTCTATTTAGTTTCGAAGTTTTATAAAATTTCTGTTTTTGAAAGTTTTTTGCAATTTAAAATCTGAAAATTCCTTCAGAGTTAAAGCTTTTGTTATAAGTGTTAATAATTCATTTTGAATTAATCAATTATCATTAATTCAACAAACCACATGATTACTTTAAATGTGGTGTGTAAGCTTTATTCTCATACAATGCATTGCATATTAAACTTTATGTGTAAGCAAAATGAAAATAAATAAACGTACAAAATAAAAATTGAAATTATTTTTGTTTTTTTTAACTATAAATCAATTTAAAATATTTATAAAAATAAAGTTCATCAATTCTGCAGCATGAATAGTGTGATGATAAATGTTAGAATTTAACATGTTATTTCTTTTGAATAAATGTTATTAGTGTTCAGTTTGAATCATTTATTCGTAGTAAAAAAGTGAAGTAGCACTCTTTACTTTAAATTTTCAGATTTTTAGGAATTAAAAATCTTGAGTCACTGCTACGGTAGAAATAACAGTATTAGTCCCAAACTTACATATCATGCTACTGAGCTTATTAAGAGTTGAAATAGTAGTGCGCCTTCTCTGTATATTCCTGTTTTGTTAAATATCATGAAAAGTTACATAAATGTTATGTTAATTGGTTTATTTTTTAATGATTTGTCAGTATTTTTTTATAATTTTTTATGAATTTGTTGAAATTAAAATGTAATAAATGTTAATGATTACAAGAAAATAACTGAACAAAAAATTATTAAAATGACATATTGCTTAACACTGTAACTTAAACTTTGAAATAAATATTTAAAGCAAATAATAAATTGTTGTAACTTGATATTCGTAATATGTAGTTCTATTATCCTGAATAACTATGTGATGAATCTGAAAAATTATGTATCTGCTGCAACTTTTTTTTTCTTAAACAGAGCACTAAATCCATTAAATTTAATATGTGTAAGAGAACTGTTTTAATACTAATTGGGTATTAGATTATAATTATTTTATTAATTGAATATGCAAAATTTTAAGCTGGATATTTTTGCAATTTTATGGTCTCTCAACTGTCTTCTTTTAATACTAAGTCTGAAACAGCTGCTATTCTAAACTAAATACATCATGATAAGGAGATATATATTCTGTATTTCTAGTAACAATTTTACCATTTGAGGAATTCATCAGTCAGACGGTAGATCAAATATTCTGTTGACAATAAATTTGATGTTCAAGAAGGTAAAAAAAAAAAAAAAAAAAAAAAAAAAAAAATTCTACAAGTCACCAAGATGAACATTTTCCAAACCAAGTCTACGATCAGATTTGTATATAAATACATGGCCCCAGTCTGAACTATATTATAATCATTTCCACTCTAATATTAGTTTAAAAGTATTAAATTTCATTGACTCAAGCAGAAAATTTCAAGCATTTCATGATGGTTTTAAAGCACAGATTAAAACCTGTAAAACCTGTCTTTCGACTGATATAATGGTACTCAATTAAACATACCTATAGTCACTTTTTAGGAAATAAGTACACCTTGCTATCTGCGTTTTGTTTATGTCATGTGATATCATTTTATCATGTACCTTAGAAATTTCTTTCTTAGTCTTTAATAGACAATTTACCCCAAACAACAGAAATTGAATTGAGCAGAATAATTTTCTTTTCAAATTTGAAGTCATATTAAATAATTTGTCAACTTTACAAAATTATGTTTTTAGATTTTATAAAGATATTTTCGCAAGTCCAAAATTTGATGCAAGTACAATAAAATATGTATAATCAACATATCAACATTTTAAGGGCTAGATAAATTGTAAAAAGAAATCGATTCTATCCACTGAAAAACTTTACCTGGATTAGTTTAAAGAAATTTATAAGCTGTTCTAAACATAGGGATATGTGTTCTATTAAATAAAAATAATATTAAAACGATTTCCCGAAACATTGATTATTAGTTCATTAGGAATAAAAGTCTCTAATCACTTGCAATTAAACAGATTCTAATGTTTATTCTTGGAAGCTTATGCGTTTGTTTCCCCTTCAGGTATAAGTGTTTATGTATGGTTTGAAATCTACTTTAACTAGTATCTTCTATTATATTATTTTATTATATTTTAATATATATATATAGTTATTGTAAGCAAAAGCGATTAAATATTGAATGTCTAAATCAATCTGATTTAATTTCCTTGTTTAATTATAAATAAATCTTAATTTCGATTAAAAGAAATATTTGTTGTTTTAAGTGATAACATTTTTAGCAAAATAAGAATATTATATCAATGAGAAAAGAATACATTTGTTTTGAGAAGCGATTTCGAAAAAAACAGTTTAATACTCAAATAAAAACAAAGTTTTGATGCACAGAATATGTTAATAAAGAATGTTAGTAAAAAGTCAGATCTATGTTTTTTTTTGTTATTTTACATATAATTTCCATTTTATATAAAATAATATGCAATAACTTAACTTATGACTTTTGTGCACAATCACAGAATAAAATTGTTTTTCTAATTTACAAAAATTCTATTCATAAAAGCCTTTATTTTTAAAAATTTTATATCTTTATAATTTGTGTATTTTTATAAGTCTAATACTTCGTGTAAAGTTATTTTTTAGACAATAAGCCTTCTCATAAGATCTTAATTCCAAATATAAGAAAAATTGAATTTTACAACGAAACCACAGTTTCTAAAAAGTAAAAAAGGACAAAATCTAAATGAAACTTTTGAATCAGTAAAGTACTTGAAACTGTGTTCATAACAGTATTTTCTAATAAAATAAAATTATATATATATATATATATATATATATAAATGCCTGTGAATAATATACAACTACTTATTAATCATTGAAAAATATTTTTTTAATGTTTAGTTATTATCAAGGTATATTGTTAAGATTTAACCAACTTAATTTACGATGACTAGAAACAAAAAAAATATCAATAAAGTTTTGGTAAGATAAATATTCAATGAAGATTAAATTCGATTTGAAATATATTGTTTGAATAATAATATATGAGAAATATCCCGAATTAATAAATGTTAGAATAGTTCTCAAGACAAATGTAAACAATAAATTATAAAATAACTAATTTTATGCGTACATAATTAAATACGGATATTGCTTTTTCACTATTTGTTTAAGTTATTGAATCTAACATAAAATGAAGAAAGAGATTTTACGCTTCGATAAAGTATTTCTTAAAAATATAAAATGTCTATAAGTAAAAACTTAACATTTGATTTTCTTTTTGAGTAACAAAATATAGAATAAATAATGAAAATTAAATTTTTGCTTTACTTGTTTGATGTGAAGATTCCCCGGTGGATTTACATGAGCTTTCATTATTGTTGTCTGTTATTTCGAGTGAAGTTTCATCAAGATCATTTGTTGATTCAGTAGTTTCCGGTTTGCTGTCTGAAAAATGCACTTGAGATTCAAGCTCTTCATTTGATTCAATGTAGTTATTTTTTGCTTCAATGTCGGTATTTTGTTCATGAGGTATGGTATTTTCAGCTTCCTCAGTTTCAGTTTTTATTTCATTTTCAATAATTTCTTTATTTTCTGTCTCTTCTTTTTCATCGGTGCCTTCTTCTTTGTTATTGTCAGTTTCAGTTGCATTTCCAATGTCTATTTCATTTTCTTCTGTTTTATTGATTTCTAACTCATTTTTTTCATCAGGTTCTTCATTTTCATGTTCTTTTTGTTCAACGGAATTATTTAATTCCTTTTCTTGATTTGTATCGTTTAAATTGACTTCGTCATCATTTTTCGTTTCACTTTCGTCTACAGAAGTCCGTAATTCTGTTTCATTAGTAACTTCTTTATTTTCTGTGTCAGGATTGCTGGTGTTCCCTGATTCTTCATTACTCTCAGTATTATCTGGATTACCACTGCCAACTTCAGCGACGGTTTTGCCTTCAACATTTTTCAAATTTGCTTCTAAATGACTTTCAACAGTGGACTCAGAATTTGCTTCTGGTTCTGAACTTTCTTCGTTTTCATTTTCTGTATTCTCAATAACTGGCTCTTCTTTAATCTCCTTTTCTTCTTCTATTACCGGTTGGGAAACTTCAAGTTCCTTTTCTTCATCTGAAATATTTTCTTCTACATTGTCTTCTATAACTTTTTCTTTTGAATCTTCCTCATCATTTTTTATTTCATCATTACTATCAGCAATCTCACCATCTGTATTCTTTTCTTCCAACTCATCAACCTTTTCAATTTCATCAACAATTTTTTCAGTACCATTAATAGGGCTTTCATTATCTTCAACAGTATGTTCAGCATCTGCATTTATATTATCTGTATCATCTGCACAATCAGTATTGATGTGATCATCGGTTTTTTCAATATCCTCTGCTGTTTCAGAATTCTGTTGATTATCTTGTGACTCTTCATTATGTGTCATATTGTTTGTATCATCATTATCATTAATATGATTTACCTCAATTGGTTCTTCTCCATTATCTTGTGCATCAGCTGAACCAGATTTAGAATTCTCAACTTCAATTTCATCCGTACTTTCCTCTTCTTGAGTTTGAGTTTCCGTATCATCAGGAGTCGCATGTTCTTCAGTTGATTCAGTATTTTCGACATCAGTTGTAGTTATCTCATCCTCTTTATCCAATGTTGTGGAGTTCTGTTGTTCTTCTGATTCATTTTCATTTTGTTCTTTATTTTCTTCAGTAACGTTATCCATTTTTTCTTCATTCAGCTTATTATCTAATTCATCAGCTGAATCAGAAGTCACAGCAATGTACTCATTAATTACCTCTTTGACATCTTTGGTCTCCTTAGACTCTATTTCATTTTCTTGAGATTCTTCATGAATTTCTGGTGATTTAGATGAGACTTCAGATTTAAGGGTTTCTAATTTAGAAGGTGCTAAATTGACAGAGCTTTTTCTTCTGTTATTCCTTGAAGATATCTTAGAAACTCCTTCTGCACTGGAATTCGAAAGCATGCTGTCAGAACTTGTGTTAGAAGTATTTTTATCAGTACTAAGTTTTCTTTCAGATTTGTTTGTTTGAAGATAAAAGTCTGCTGTCCGCCCTTTCTGTAAAAAACAATGTTTTTATTTATTTAAAGCAATATGTTATACATATTTCTACACATACAATTATGTAAATATAAATATCCTTCTAATCGTAAATTAAATTATGCATTTTAAAGCTGATTATTAGCATACAGCTAAAACAGTATTAATAAAACTAATAGAATAAATATTTTTTTCCTAGCTGTGAAACGTCAATAAAATAATTAAGTTAAAAACAGTTTGACAAATAAAATATAATTTTCTATTTGGAAGAAAATGTCACCGAAACACATTCAAAATATTTTGCTTAACTATTTTGTTTACTTGAATATTCCTATAATATTTTAATCTGCTATTTTTATCATTATTTTATTAAAGCATAAATCTATGTATACAATACAAGTAACTAAAATCTTGATTCCAAATAATTTATCAACAATATAGCATGAAAGTGTAACAACACATAAAATATAATTTATTTGGAAATGTCTAAAATATTATGTAAAAGGTTTATAGTAGAGAACTTATATGAAATTATATTAATTAACACTTCGAACTAATAGAATCATAACGTGAATTCATAGCAGTTTGTTTTAGATGCAATATTAAAAATTTATGATAAAATAATAATATTATTTGTTCTATGTATTTTTTTTATTGTATGTGAGATTTCTCAATATGCAATATATATATATATCAAAACACTTTATTATCATCATTTTTTTACAAAATTATTATAACCATTCGATAATTATTATTGTCAATACATTGCTAACCTTCATACAAAATATTACAATAACGTTTAAGAGTCGAAAAGTAGCTCGTCTAGTTTATTACGAATAAAATATCATTTAATATCAATTGCTTACAATGGCTACAAATGCACTCATCAAAGTAAAATCACTGACGTAATCACTCCTGTTGCAAACAAAATACCAATTATTTTCAGGTATAAAAATTTTCAAGAGAATACCACATTCCATTCCATACCATAAAGTGTCTCTGATCCTATACCAAAGATTGTCGTTTAAAGGAACAATTCGCTCAATCAGTAGACAACACTGAAGATCGTGGAATGTGTTATAGACACAACAGGCTAATTGACTGTGTTGAATATTGTGGCATAATTGGGTACATAAATAGAGTAATCATTGGAAGTATAATATTTCTTCTCTATCACTGTTAGTCTTATCTAATGAACACTTCTCAACTTAATGGCCTGTATTGATTTTGGCAAGGAATAAATTGTTTGCTCAAGGGATGTTTATATTTCTTCCTTTTTAATCATTTGCATGTATAGCTCACAGAATAAGCTATGTTTTGTCTTATGTCGTCGCTATACTAATCTTATGTTTTGCATGATTTTTTATTTGACTTTGCGTGATTTTAAAACTGCAAGAACTTCCTATTCGTTAAATGTGATATCATATAAATAATTGTCTATCAATATAAGATAATTGTGATCATTAAATTACATTATGGTGTGATATAATTGAATTTGACTGAATCAAGTTCAGGAAAAACGATAATTCTTTAAAGATCAAACTATCTCAAAAATAAGAGTTTTTATAATTTGAGAAATATAGTTAAAATAGAAGCTAAGCAAATGTGAATAATTTTTCTATAACTCATCAAAGAAAATAATATTGTTTAAAAATATATAAAAACCAATTACGTTTTTATGTAATAAAAATTACCTAAGAAAAGTTATTTAAAATCAAATTTCAATTTCTCGATATAAAATTATATACTTAATAAAACAGTAAATGAATGAATTAAGCCAATTTTGTTTTACGTGAAATATGTATTTTTGCTTTCTTTATACTTAAATACGCAAATTTAATTTTCAAAGCAATGAGTGGAAACCAGTTGATGGTGAAAAATTAGTTCTAATTTTTATATATAATAATCCATGAAGTTTTAGTGATTCACATATACACTGATAATAATAAATTAAGGAAAAATCACAAAAATGATAATAATACAAAAAGTTATGCATGGAATTTAATAAAACTTATACGCATTTTACAAAACATTGGTAGGTACAAAATAGCATAAAAGGAAATCACCAGAATATTATGGTATTATAAAAATTAGCATATGTATACAATAAAAATTGGAAGGTTTAAGTTAGATTAGCTATCTTGAATATGGGTATGATTTCCCACCTGGAAAGTAATACAGCATATGCAGCGATGTGTGATGCTTTCAATTATGCGGTCTATAAATTGTTTAGGAAGTACAAGACATTACTCTTCCAAAGTAGTTGAAAACATGGCTATTGCTCTAATATTGGAATTGAGAGGAGCTACACGTTGTCTTAGATAGTTCCAACCATGTTCGATTGGGTAAAGGTCTGGTGATTGATCTGGCCCCAACATGCGCTCATTTGTTTTCCCGCTCAAAATAAGCATTCACGATGTGAGACCTAGGTGATTTCACATTATCATTCTGTAGAACGAAAGCATCACTTATTGCATAAGGGCGCATATAAGAGTCCAGGATGCCATTTCTATAGGAGTGAGCATTAACATTTCCACGAGGAAATACATGGAGATCTGTGCATCCACTCAAAGAGATACCAGTCCAAACGCAGACCCTGCCTGTTCTGTATGCATCTCTTTCATGGATGTTTGATGGATGGAAGCAAGTTACATGTTCTCTCCAAATGAGTCTCATCTTATTATTGGCCTCTCAGATTTTCAAATAAGCCAAAGTGTAAGAGTCCGTCTAGCAGTAGCAAATATGATGGGGACATAAAACGTTGAACCCGTAAATATTTTAAGAGGTATGGTATTTGATGTCATGACCCCATGCAAACAGCGCGGCAATACAAGCTTGCCAATCAAAATGGTGGACAGAAAGCTCAATGAAAGAGATCGACGTATTGAAGTGGATTGTAATCTCTAAAAAATAACAACTTCAGCTAATGTTACCGCAAAACTCACAATCAAACATTTGAATTCTCTATTATCAATGATCAGTTAGAAGTCACCTTTGTATACTGAAAATTTCAGCGATTTCCAAGCCACTTGTCAAACAAATTAATATCAGAAGTCATCTACAGTGGGGTTACACTTAGAAAAAAAAACACTATTGATTGTTAGGTGGAAGAAAGTGATTTGGTCTGAAGGATCTTCTTTCACACTTTTACCTACAACAGAACAAGTACACATTTGGAGGATAGTTGTATAAACTTATGTTTGTGATTATCATCTTTGAACTATCAAACATGGAGATGAATCTGTCAAAATATGGACAGCTATATCGTAGTTTTCTGCTATGTCAATCATAACTCTGAAAGGAAGAACCCCTGGAAAGAAGTATAGAGAAAAGGTAGCTAACTAAGCCTATCCTAAAATGCGTACTATATTTCCTGCAGGAGATGGAATTTTCTAAGTTGATAACGCATCTATACATGCAGCTGGATTTGTTGTATCATGCTTTGATAAACACGAAGATAAAATTTCTTTTGAGCGTGCATTCCCCCGACCTCAATGTAGTTGAGTATTTATTGTCTATTTTAGAGCATTCAATACAGAATCGATATCCCCCATCAGCACCCCTCTCAAAACTTTTACATGAAAAATCGTTCAATATTCTTCTAAACTCAATTCAGCACTTGTTTAAATCGATGCCTAAGCAAATCAAAGCTGTGCTGTGTTTCAAAATAAAGTATTCTATGTACAATTAACGCGTGATTTCATTATTTTGATAATATGTATATAACTTATTAAAAATAGGAATGTATGGTCATCTTTATCAAGGGGTGTTGACCCCATTGACACAAAAATATTGTTTCTCTGAAATGGAACCGGTAAAATAGTTCCGGTAAAATGAAACCGGTAAAATAGTTCTTAGTAAATATTATAAAGGAAAATAAATATTATAAAGTCATACATATTTGAAAGCATATAGCATTTGCGTGACGTAAGATTTTCAAATAATGCAAAAGTAGATTAGCGAGAAGACGAACAATTTTGGACAATGTGAACTTTGTTTGTACACATATAAATATATTGTAAATCTAATACAACTATTATTTTCGAGAGAAATATTTTAAAGAGGATTTAAAATCATTTATTTCATTAAAAATTTAATTATATTTAAAATCATATTATTCAAGGAAAATTATTTGACACAAATAATATGTATAAAATTCAAGATACGTTAATAATTTTATATACATTTCCATATAACATACCATATTTCTATAGAATACCATGAAAGGCTATAGTGTCATTATTTTTAAATATTTGTATTGAGAAACATTTCTATAAAAGATCACATAATATGTTTTACACAAAGATACTGAATTACTTAATCTTATAAGTATTATTCACAATTTGTGCTTAAAATAAATGGCGAATCTTCGTCGTTTATTAAAAATTTAATTTACCGTCTGTGTATAGTGTTGATTATCCAATTTTTTATGAAATTTTTAAACTTATATAAATATCTCTTAAACACCTTGAAATAAGTTTTTTTTTCTTAAAAGTTTCGCTTATGATGATACAGGAGAAAATGTTTTGCAAGTTGGAATGGTAGTTCTTTCTTTGAACGAGACTTCTACCAATTTTTTTTTTTTTTATATATTTTTCATTTTTACTATGCAGGAGCACGCATATATAATTCAAAATAAAGCCTTCTTCTCAAAAAAGTCATGTGCATTCGAGCAAGGGTAATTTTAGAAGTCCTTTCGCTATACATAAAGCAGAAAAGTTTCTCAAACCATTCCCAAGTTTTCAAAATTTAAGATAAAAGAGGCGAATAAGAAGCTTCTGTAATATGTTTGCCTTTATACCTGTGATAAAAGTAAGTATTTCATAAGCTTTAAGAAATAATAAATTAGAGTAATCATTTAGTTTA
>JAPDSC010140020.1:50735-61493 GCA_026290005.1 Latrodectus geometricus
ACAACGTATAAAAGAAATGGATGAATATATTTCTTTTACCTTATCGAAATATTTGGTAAATGCCTTAAAATCCAATAACACAGATTAATAACTTCAAATAAGTTGATAACATTATTGATAAAAACTTGTCTAATCCAATCTATGCTTCATATCAAAATTTTATTTTTATTAATTTTCCTTCCACCAAGCAATCTGTTCTTGTTAGTATCGTCAAACAGAATTCTTTCTGTTTTCTCAATGTATTTTCCGGAAATATTCCGGGTAGGAATTCCTCAAGAGACTACCCTACGTGTAAATAAACAGTACTTAAGTGGTAAGAGAATAGTAATCAAACAATCTGAATTCTCCCTTACATTTCATACGACCAGCAATAATGCTACACTATGTAATCTTATAAACATATAATTTTTTCTTAAAGAAACCAATGGAATTCCTTTTATTTTAATTTCTTCTGTTTCTATTGGATGAAATATTTTTAACATCTTATAAATTAAAAAAAAAATTGTTTTCCAAAAAATTATGTTTTTATAAGCATGTATGAATAAGATAGACACAAAACTTTAAGTTTCTTGATATTAGTGAAACCCTAAGTTTTGTGAATGATTTTTGTCTAGAATTTAAATTAGAATTCTTTATTTCCTTACAAAATTATTGAAGAGAATTGATGCTTTATATAATTGAATTTGATATTTATTTTGTAGAGCAAGATATTAATTGATTTTAAAACCTAAATTAGATTAAAATATATTGGTAGTTAGAACTTGTAGTAGTCAAGCTTATAACTATTAATTTGATAATCTTGACTTTTATAAACTAAATTATAGAAAATAACAGTTGTACTTTATTTGAATACAGTTGATAAAATACATGATATCTTGTCACTTTTTTGTAACATGTTTGTAGAAATAAGCTGAATCATTACAAGATTTACTTTCAATCATTTATATAAAATCTTAAACAATAATAACATTTCAAATCAGTGATATAAAATCTGTGTGAATAAAATTGAGGCAAATAACATACTCACGATTGATTAATTTATCTAAAAATTAAAAAGTAAACATAAAAATAATAATATATTCAAGCTTTTAAGGCATTTTAGTTCTACCCCCACGGAAAAATACGATTTCTTAGGTGATTTCTTAGAGAAAGAACAAAATAAAAAATAATAAAACATATTGTTTACAACTTTTATAGTCACCGAAGCTTAAATAAATAATATGGAGAAAGAATTTTGAAAGTAAAAAAGTCTTACACCAATTTCAGAAACAATTTTTTTCTGATCTATCGCCAAAAGTAAATAAAAAACAAGGGAGTTTTTTAAACAGTCTTATATATATAGTTTACTATTGCTTTTATTTAAAAATCATCTTTTCTGTTTTAGTATTATGAAACACACGATAGAAACTTCAATCAACATCAATCAACATTACAAGGATTATTATTTTTAATCAATCGATCTAAGCTTTATCGTATTAGTTTTTTTCGATTTATTTATCAATAATATTAACAGCATTGTTTCCAGTTAAATAAAATTTCCAAAAAGCAATAATAATTCAGTAAAAAAGTATTGTACCTTTATACAATCAAGAAATATTTGATTAAAAAGATTAGTATACATTATATATATTTCGGATTTTTTAAAATACTTATTAGAATTTTATGAGTAAATGAATTTTAATAGGAAATTCAATAAATTGAATTCATCATTCCAATAAATTAAATAGAGAATTTAAAAATAATTTTAAATTATCGAATATACTTCAATTCTAATTTTTAACTGATTCAGAAATAGGAAAAGTTTTAATTCAGTTCGTGTTTTGTAAAAATATAAATCAAGATCGTAAACAGTATGATGTATAATTTATTGTGAACTAATGCAGAAATTAGATCTTTAAAACTCTTAAGATTGATAAAGCTTCTGTTTTACCTGATCTAATACTTTTGAATCAGCTCCCGCTTGTTTCAACATTTTGTGCATAGCATGATTTCCTTTTTGACTTACTATGTGAAGTGCTGTCCTTCCCATCTATGAAAATATTATAAAAAAGTCAATGAATATTTTCAATTTAAGTTTTTCATAAAATGATTTCAAACATTTAATATTCGTTGTAATTATAATAATTTGTTTTATTTTCATTTCCGAATTACGAATCTCAATTTTATCAAATTATAGTTTATAAGATTTCATGAAAATAAAGAAGAAACGAGGTGAAGTAGAATAAATCTTTTTGGATACAATAAGATTTATACTACTTGCATATATATGTTGGATACAATACATGAATATAGCATAATTACTTGTTTCTGAACATTTATAAAGCTTCATATAAATACTAAATACTCAGAATGTTATGTGTAAAGTTACATTAAACTGATAAGCTACAGTATATAACACCCATACGCAGTAAAAACGAACGAAAAGAAATTGCCATACGACTTTGATATCTTAGTGGGTAACACTTGTGTATAAGGCTAAAAATTATTATCCAGTTTGATATACACTCACTGGCCAATGAACTAGAAACCCAAAACCAATATTTCATTGGACCACATTTCGCATGGGTAAAAACTTTTTTTTTTCATTTGGGCATCCAGACTACATGCTTTGCGACTTAGGATTAGGTATAGGAGAAGCCTGCTGGTGCAATAACATGATTTTAGAGAGCATTAATATCCAGAAAATATATTGCTTTGGTTATACAGTAAGTGTTTTGATTTTATAGATTAAAGGGCACAGAGTACTGCCAGATGCCTTTTTCCACCATAACCCACACATTTTCTATAAGTTATAATCCGAGTTCAGGGAAGATATTGGAACTAAAAATAATGTTCAGCAAGTCAGTTTTGAACTCTTCTGATCTAGATGAATTATTGTCCTTGAAGTATCAATTACTATCAAAGTAAAAGTGCAGTATTGCAAAAGGCACTTGATCAGTCAGTACATCTAGATATCTCATGGTTGTTTGCTTACCCTCGAGAAACATTAGGGCATCTGTTCCATGGCAACAGAACATTTTCTATATCGTCATGCTCCCTCAAGATCCTTGTACAGTACGAGAAAGCCAGGATACACTCTTGGGGTTTTCCTGTGTCACTAAATACTTGTACACTAAATACATAAATATTCACGTGAGATTTTCCTGTCTAACATACATGTGTCTCTGTTTGGAAAAGTAAATTTCAATTTTAATACAATTATGCATAAAAACACATTCATTCCTAATCACTCTAATACAATTAAACGTAAAAAGTAACGATTTTGAGTTCATTGATTGTTTTCGATTTTGAAAGATGAACGAGATATAATTCATTCCTAAGACACATTGAAGAAGCCTTAGAGAAGTATCCTTCACCTGTATAATTGATTTTCAACGCAGTTTGCTTTTTTATGTGTGTGAAGAAGATTTATTTAATAATTTGAACTTGAAATTATTAAATACACAAATTATTAAATGCAAAAAGTTATTGTACACTCTATTACAAAATACATTTAGCCAAAAGAACTTCCATGCATGAATTTCAAACAAATACTAACGTTTAAGTTGAGGCATATATAATCCTGCTCTAGGTACAGAGGAAAACTAATATTTTTCTCACGATTTTAATTGAAATGTAAAAATTTTAGTATTTGTGGCTATTTACTTTATTTTGATAAATAAATAAGTGTTCAAGATGTTATCACTTTATTTTTTAATTTCGTGCATAATAACAATATCATTGTTTCAACATGATATAGACAAAAATCAATAAAGTTTTGAGATGATATTTTAGAGTCAAATTATGTACACCAGAAAACAAATGACACAAGCATATATACCATTAAATAAATATCATAAATCATATATACCATAAAACAAATAACAACAATAACAAACAAGTAATACATATATATCATAAATCAAATAAACCATACTCAATTTTTTCATTTGATGTAATTTAAATTACTTTAAGTTTCTGCAAGAAATGAAAATTACTGAATACACTATAATGTTAATAATAGGATTAAAATTACGAACTAGAAAAGTAAAAACTTAAAATTATGTTTTAAATATATTTTACAATATGTAGTATCAACTTTGACACTCTTTAGTAGATACCTTAATATTCGAAGATTTCCAACATCCATCATAGATTGTTTCCTATAGGACTTTCAGTAGAAAGTGGACCGAATGTATACATCGCAAGGAAAAAAAATTTAAGCTCTCAATAAAGGCCCTGAAATATATACTTATCAAAACAATAACACAACAAACTTTTATCGTTGTTTACGTACAGCGAAGATAGAAAGTAGGGACTTCTTCTCCAAAGCTAATGATGGCTTTGTTCAATGAGAGGTCAGTATCATAGTTTCTGATTAACAACATGAAATGCAAGAATGATATGTTTCAAACACAGATCAATGGCTGTCAAAACAATTGTCCATTGGTATATGATGCTGTCAATAAACTAGTGTGATGCACTTCGATATTTAAAAGTGCTTCAGAAAGCAATTTGCAATATTTCATTCCATGGAATTTACATCCGATGGTGAAATTAACTTGGTGCAATTGTGAGTATTTTGGCTGAGCAACTAATTGTTCGTTATCATCAAATTTTTTTTTTACAAACGACGAAACAGAAGAATGTGGTTAGGGCAATGGTAGGAAGGAAATACTGTTTGCATTCAGTGAGTAATGATGCGTTTAATGATGCTTGATATATATGTGATTAAGCATTATTCTCTTTAAATTTGACTTCAATCACGTTTTAAGGGGATAAAGTTTAAGATTTGTTGAGTTAACTTTGAGCTATAAGCCTCAGATTTAATTAGATTTCATATAAAAATGTAACCTTAGATCAAAAAATCAATTTGTGTGCTGATAGAAAAAGCATTATAGATTGTTAATAGAACATAAATTGGCAAAAGCAATCAAACCAATCCTTGTCGTTTCCAGATCACATAATACTTGCAATCCCTTTGAAACATTAACCGTAACTCATGCGTAAAAAGAATACACCCCGATTTTTATTCACCGCTTATACTTTTATGTAATCATGTCCAGCTCAAACATTTCTTCTTGCGTCATACTGGCAATAATCTCTGATAATCTGAATATCTTATAAGCGGATTGGATTTTAGAGCTTTTAGGTCACGGTGAACGTGGACAAAAAGCAGTGAAGTAATGTCTCCTTGCCAGTAATATACTTACTGAAGCAAGAGAAGACCTAAATTTAACTGTAAATCCTTTTGTATTCTTTTGTGTATACTTAACTTAAAGTATCATACATAATACTTGGGAAAGAAGATATATGTACTTTTCTTAACATTCTGTAAGTCGAATCAATAGTTCAATTTTGTTGTTAATGTCTATGAACGTCAGAAATACTCAAATTTAGTCATCTTGCAATTTTTAACTGTATTTGATCATATTCGGAAAATAATTCCCTTGAAGTTCTGGCAAATTAGGTTTGAAGGACATACACTATGATAGATATTTTACTTAAGTATTACAGAGAAATTCGTAATTATACTTTCAGTTAATTCTTAACACTTACTTTGAATACATTGTTATGTACTTATTAAATTTTTTAGTTCATTTCAAAAAAAATAATTTGCACAGAATAGCTTATTTTTTATGCTTTTTATTTAAGAACCATTTCATATTTTATAAAGATACAATTTTTGAAAGTGTCATAGTTGTTTTTGTGACTTTTTTTTAATTTTTAGGAACTAATGCAAATAATATAAATTTCGTGTATATACTTAGTTTAAAATATTTATTACTTACTGAGTCTTTGACATTTATATGACTTGGATAATTTTTGGCTAAGTGTTCAAGAACAGATAGTGATTCAGAGACAGCTGCTAAATGGATAGGAAAAGCTCCTGTTTCGTCTTTGGCTCGCAAAAGCTTTTCATTTCTGGAAAGTTGCATCTTGACGGATTCCAAATCATCTTTTTGAATACTTTCCCCGAATGATTGCAAGTTATTCTGAAATGCATCATCAAAATTATATTGTTTCAGTATGCAATCTTACAAAGTAAATTATTCTTATTGAATGATCTCGTAGGACCGTGCTTTTTAGTTAAATTATAGCACTCAGATAAAAACTGCTATGAAGATAATTATTATGAGATTAAATGAAAAGTTAAAAAAATTATACATGTTAAACAAAAATTTAGTTTGAAATTTTTACAAGAAAAATATTAATTAATTTCTGATAACTATATCCGTTTAAAAATATGAAATTTTTAGAAGCTTAACTTTCGTATATATTGTAATTATGTTATGAAAAATGTTAGAACATAGTCTAAATAATTGAATAAGCAAAAACTTTACACAGATATAAATAATGTTCTCAGTAAAAAATAGCATTATTTTTTTGTGCTTGAAATATTGTAGATAAAAATATTAATAAAAAATAAGAAAATTTAATCTTAAAATGATGACATTTCTACTGCTTTTTTTGAGTAAAGTTTGTATATATTGAATTGGATCAATTCTAGCTACTGTAATATGCAAACAAAATATAGAAAATCTGATGGAGAAATAGAGTATATTTGTTCAAGATACGATTTCATTTTGATCATAATGTATACATACTAAATATGAAGGAAGCTCTTTGAGGAAATTTTTAACTTCTTCGTGCCAGGAAGTCTTCCCAAGCAAATGTTTACCATGGCCCTCCAAAACCAACTCCTGCAATAATTCGACATCTCCTCGTTGAAGAGCTGTCGTCATTCTTTCGAGAACTGAAAGAAATATGTATTTTATATTGAAATAATAATAAAATGCTTTTATATGCTGATTGAATACAATTTTATAGATTTCACTTTTAAGTATAGATGGCAAATGTATTTCAAAGAAAATAAAGTTAATCGAAAACTTATTGAAATATTTTTGTTGAAAAAGATTTACGCACGAATAATTGGTTGGAGCAAAATATTTTCTTTTATGTATGTTTGCTTACATCAATCTTCCAAGTAAACTTATAAAATTTAATATCATCTTTTTAGATATTAGGTTGGGGAAAAAGAAATCCATTATTTTTACGTGAACTTTATGTAACTTCTTTTGGATTCGCTTTGTAAAAAGGTTTAAAACAGCTTTCATGTAGATTTTTAGGTCTTGCGCGTTACGACTGCTGACATGCGGTTCGATCATTTTCATGCAACTTCGATCATTTTTGATATTTTATAGACATTTTCGACGATGCTGTATCCACATGCGAGGTTCATCTCTAACATCAAAAATACCCGAACGGAATCGACGAAACAAAAATTGTACGTAACTGGTTGTTACAGTCTTATATAGGACGATAAACACCTTTCACAATTTTAGCCACCCGGCAATCTTTTTCACCGTTACAAGAGAAAAACGAAAATGTATTGAACTTTCTGTTTGTTGTCTTCCATTTTGAAAACCTTGTACTCGTAACTGAATTAATCAAACAAAAAACCGCAAAAGGGTTATTTTCGTGTCAAATATCAGCTTTCCAACGAGCATAAATCTGAAGTTGTTTGATATATACCTGACGAGATATCAATCACTACAGACGTCTACCGAAAAAATAATGGATTACTTTTTCCCCAAAGTAATATATTACAAAAATCTCTTATATTTAAATAAAACTATATATTCCCTATTTTTATAATACTTAAAAGTTTTATTTTTATTCAAAGGAGAGTATTCCAATTATAACATGCATACTTACACATTTATGAGTTATGCCAATTGGTGACACAGATAGAGGCACGTCTTATGGAACACCAAGATACAATTCCTCGTAAGTGTTAATTACAATCAAATAAGTAGATGATGTGAGTCTGTACCAGCCTCTCCAAACTAACAGATGACAAGCTAGTTGCGTCTATCTAACATGTAGACACAACTAGCTTGACAACTTTTAAATAGACTAAAATCAAACCAGTTACACTTCAGACCACAGAATGGATGTCTTTACCAACCATGTAAGCAGAATCTATACAAGATGTTTGTGTTCAACTGATACACTTAACTTCTTGTTGGAATAAAACCATTAGAATTAGCAAATCTCTTAAGAACTCGAGAGTTTTTCAGCACTTGATGAATGCCAGATTTTTCTAGATTGCTTACGATCTACAATAAATCGTTCTTGTATTTAATTGAGAAAAAATGATTCAATTACACATTTCAATTCTATTCGCTCCGATCTTTTTTTCAAAATAAATTTTATTCCTATAATATTAGTTGAGTTTTAAGAAAAAAGGTACTCCGTTTGAGTACGTTTGAGTTAATATGCTCCATTTGAGATGAAGAGATTGAAGATGCAAAATGATATTTGATGAAGAATTGTTCGCAGCTTCGATAAGCAAACGAACATTTCTCTTCCAATGTATCACTAAACTGCAAAAACACAATCATTGTTATTCAAAAAAGTACTTCTGTACAGCCCTAGATATTTGCATGGTTGATTAATAATCAATGCATGTATGCAAACCTTGTGTGTTCTGTGTATAAAACAATCAAGAGATTAATCTTCCTGTCGTTTATGCAATAGGTTTTTAAAGCTATCGTTTCTAATATATAGTTTGAGTTGTATTTAAATACTGTATAAAAATGAAAAGTATCCTTTCATGTACTTAAAGTACGTCTCTTTAATTTTGAAGGTAGAAAGAAATTCAGGTCTTGATGATAGAACTTTCTCTATCGCTTCAAATTTGATTTAATGTATGAAAGTAATTGCTATATTAAATGGCAGTTGATATTAAACTGAAAATACGTATTTTAGATTCCCATTTTTTATGAAATTTTGAAATTATTAAAAATTATAACCAATGATCTTCATAATATTAAAATTTATTTTTAATACAATAATTCGAACAATTTAGTCACCTTTGGATCTTATAATAAAAGTTAGAAGTTACTTCTTAAACTTAAAACAAACATTCTTTTCTGAAAAATATTTTGCTTAAAAATTTTTTTAAATTGAGTTTTAACATAAATATGTAAAATTGTGCTATATTTTTATGATCTTATTTCAAACACAGAATCTGCATTTATTTGTTGCAAATGGTTTCAAATATTTGAAAAATTTGAATGATACTGAATATTATATTTGAAGTTTCTAACAAAATTACAAACTAATTGTTTATATGATAAATATGATTTTATGTAAAAAATAAATACAAATACAACACCATGGGTTAAAATTGCGCGATTACAGTTATATACTAATAATAATCCACAGATTTACTTTACAAATATAAATTTATTATAATTTAAATCAGTATTATTTTAAGTAATACATACAGAAAGATTTATTTCCTTATTAATTCCAAATAAATTTACCATTTTATGATATATTTGAAAATAGACAGCAAAACTAAATTTTTTTCATTTGTTTAATAATAACTTTCTATAAGTATATGGGCGGCGCGATAGATATCATTGAAATTCCATATCTAAGACATTTTAGAATAAAAAAAGCTTCAAAACATGAGTTAAAATATTCATTTTATAAGTCCATGGTTGATTATTTCCGAGTTTATTTAAATGCACGTGAAACACATCCAATTTGTGTAAAATATGGCATAAAATAAATCATAATATTTGACTTCTTATAAATTGATGATGCTACAGAAAAGAGATTGCTTTTACAAAAAGAACAATTGGGGGATTTTTGAAACAAAAAAGTGGTATAATATTATATTCTCCCAGAAAAATGTCGGAAGATTTCTTTCGAGAGCTTTGAAAATTTCTATTCCCTTTCAGCAATTCAAACGTATTAAGATAGAAGGAGGCTATATTTGAAAGGGAGAATACTTTTCTCTCACGCAACCGATAGATAGACTTTTCGGAATATTTCCATTTCCATAAACGGGTATTATTTAAAATCCATTCTCAAAGAGACTAAAAGTGTAATTTGAAAAGATCACAGTTATTATAAAGTGCATTTATTTCACATTTCCTCATTTTTTGAATAATTTCACTCACAGTTATTTTAAATTAGGTTAAAAACTTACACTTACATGCAATAAAAATACTTGATGTCACGCAATGACACGCATTGCAATTCAAACAGATACGTAACTTATAATAAATTCTGATTCCCAACAGTATTGTTTTACGATTTAACAATTTGAAATGAACTGATATTGACCTTTACTAACAAATCAACAAAATCAAAGGTGCACGGCAGGAACTTGCAAACTTGTTTAGAAACATGATTTCTTTATTTAAATGTGGATTCAATTGGGATATAAGTAACATGTATATTATTATGGGGATTTAATGGGAAAGTACAAAATGTTAGAAATAAAAATTATAATCTCAGATAGTATTCTTTGAATTTTAATGATTCCATAATATGAATATTAGGTATTCATTATTCTCGTTGAAAAATCTATAGCCAATTAATATAAAAAATATAAGTTTAAATAGATATTGTTTCATAAAAAAATTTTATAAATCTACCAAAGACACAAATGGAATAGATTATCATCTTTTTGTTGTGAAATATTATCATGATTAACATGAAAGATAGTAATGACTAGTGAGACTTGTTGGCGATTAAGATCTTAACTTAATGCATATGAAATATTTCATCCTATTCCTAATGCTTAGTCATGAGGTATTTGTGTACAAGATTATGAGATTTTCTTGAAAATTTAATTAAATTTATTTTGTTAAGAATTTAACTAAAGCTTTTTAACCCAAAGGGAATCAAGTAACTAATTTTGAGATGAACTAATCTAATATTTCTAATTTTATGGACAAAATTTTATATATTTTA
>JAPDSC010140029.1:0-17993 GCA_026290005.1 Latrodectus geometricus
TTATCAAGAAAATTTTATAAGGTTTTTTAAATTGTTTAACCCAGAATTTTAATTTTATTAATTGTTGGATGTATTTCTAATTATTAACTTTATTTTATTTTAAAGCTATTGTGAGTATGTAATATAGTTCTGTCCAGATAACTTATTTTTAAGATAAAATTATTGAAATTAATATTGCAACAGATTGCAATTTAGTTTCTTTGTGGCATGCAAAATATTTCCTTTGTAAGTATTATTTTTAATATTAAAAAAGCACAAATATTATAAATGCAATGCATTCTAGATTCTATGATTTTAATACAGCTAAAAATAAAATTTTTAAAATAATAGTTTAATAATTACTTCTTTAATTGAATTAAATTCTTAGAGTCTACATTTTAATTAATTGATAATTTATATTTAATTAATTAAATAAAGAAAATCTAATCTGATTTGTAATTTTGACTCGTGAAAACTTACTGAAGCACTTTTCCGAAAGTTGGCAGGTATGCTTATTTTTAAACAAGGTTTGCCACCCAATATGCAACATCATGAAAGACTAAAATCACAGTAAAAATATATTTGGCAGATAATACCACACAAATAATTGAAATTACAGCCTCTTGTGAAGCATGGATGAAAGAATCTGTGCTTTGTATTGACATTATTGGCTATAACTGTTTCCACGCAGAATCAAAGAGGCTTTGAATGCATTCTTGTGGTATAGGCAGATATTGCCAAAGTTGAGTTGTTGTAGTAATGGGTGATGTATCTTGTGCTTGTTGTGCAGGTCAAAAAACAATTTGATCTGATGATTAAAGAACTTTTGAACATTACATGTCACATGTGGTCCATAATATCATGTTGTAATATGGCTGATAAAAGGCACAGAAGATATGGGGGACCAAAGAGATACAACTCTGGCTGTTCAGTATTCTTCAATGGGTACTATTAGAGGGATGCAGGAGTAAAACCCAATACCACCCTAAATTATGATACTAAATGCAGGATTAATGTATCTATGTATAACATAGTAGCTCAACAATGTTTTACAACAGCATTTTTAGTTTTAAATTCAAACATTGTGCTATTGCAAACAAAAGGGAGATTCATCTGTGAAGACGTTCCATTCTGCTTTCCATGTCAATTCTTTGCTCTATATGTTTTTGAATTAAGATTAAACAAAGCTACGAGGTTTAGCGAACATTATACTCAGCTGAAAATAACATTGAATGATGCATAACAGATCGAATGTATTGTGGTATGATTTATGATGAAACAGAGGAATACATTATTGCCATGTGGCTTTTATGCCTGTCATCAAGGACAATGATGCACTGAGGTGGATGCAATCAATCCAATGTTCCTTCCTGAATCCAATGATTACAGATCTGCATCACAATTCTCATCTTCCTTTATATGTCTCTTGCTTGTGGCACTACAAATGCTGTGATGTGCATATACACAGCAATGCTAATGATTTGCATATTTCATTACTGCAAACACATGATGTAAATTTTACAGGATTTGTATGTTTCTTTTAGACTTTTCATTCATATTGGTCGCCAGCAGCATACAATAATATCTAATGATATATAATAATAAAAATATTGTTTAAAATAAAATAATGAAAAAGAGGCCTATTTACAATACTTGGTTTTTTAGTTTTCTCCGATTACTCATACCAATTCAGATTGAGTTTATAATTTCATTGAAAATTTAATCCAATTTTTACATTTTTTAAAAGGAATCTGATATTTATGGTATTTCATTTTTATAGCTTTTGACTTATAAAAATTAGCAAATTTGAGAAAAGTTAGTTGTAAATAATTCTATTTTCATAATTTACTGTATTGCTTATTTTTTAAATCTGAACAAAATAAAAATGAATCAAAGTAAGAAAATAAAACAATATTGATCGTTAGAAATTTAAAATGAGAATAAACTTTTTGGAAAAAAGGAATTAATAAAGCACATTTTGGCAATAATATAGACCTAATTGCAATGCCAAGGTTTTCTTTAAACCACATATTTTTAAAATGTTAAAGGTTTAAAAAAGAGAATATAAACAATATTTAAATTTTTTCAATTTAAAAGTTTTATTTTATAAATTTTTAATATTTACACTTAAACTCTCTAAAAATGATATAAATATACCTCATAATAAATGAAGGATAATGAATTGAATTAACATTATTTAATATAAAGTATTCCAAAATGTACAAATTTAAAGTATCCAGGTTATTAATAACACATAACTTAATTTTTAAAAAAATGAAAATACATCAAAAATATAAAAATAAATAACAAATTCTTATGTATCTGTGGCAAAATTTAAGTGTTTGCATTTCCAATGCAAATATCAGCTGTATATTTAATCAGTTCTAACTTGAAATCTTCCTGCTTTAGTAACATACTTCACTCCTTTAAATGGTTTGTATTTCTATAAATCAAAAGGAAGTTTATCACATGACAAATTACATGGTTCAAATAAATAAAATTTTCATTAAAATTCTTTCCTTATTCAAATTCGAAGTTTATTTAAAATACAATCTATATCTTAACATGGCATAAAATGAAAATTTTAAAATAAACAAGTCATTTTAACTAACATTAATAAAGTTTTCATAATAGGTTTTTTTATAACTAAAGTAAATATACACTTACAACTTGCTATGTTAAAATTTTACTATTTAAATAAAGTAAAAAGATAAGCTAAAAAGTAAACATCATGAAAGTATGCACAATCTGAAAAATGTATCGTCTTTTAAATTTCAAATAAAATAAACTTTGAATATGAAATGAAAACAAAAAAGCTGTTACGATCTATTTTATAATTTATTAATATAATTTTATTAAAAGAAATAAATTACTTAATTCTATATCTGCAAAAAAAGCATGAAATATAAAATAATATTACCTCTCCATACATATCTAAGCGATTAACTTTTAAACCAGAAATTGCCAACTGATTAATTGTAAACTTTACCTAAAAATAAAAAAACATAAACAACTGATAAATCATTTGCAATGCAATAGATATTGATAAATTCAGAGTATATATATAATACTGTTATCTAGTATGATATATTATGGTTTGTGATGATCATTAGATCATGGAAAAAAATATATATTCATAAATAAATCTTAATAAATAAACATCTTACAAAGATAATTAGCTAATTAAAAACATGCAATGTCATTAGTTCAGTTAAAAAAAACCCTTAATCTAATGCTTATGTTGAAAGATCAACAATTAGATAACGGAGCTATATTTATAAAACACAAATAAAAAAAATTACACAACATTTATGCAGCAGTGCACAAAGTAGTGAAAAAACTTACTGAACTTAAATGTATATTTGAAAAAATTTTAATAGAGAGTCATAAAATAAGCACTTGAACTTTTGTTTTTGTTCAATCATTTAAAATTAAAATGATTTCCAAAGTTATCCTGAATTGTTTTAAATCACATCAGAAAGCAGAGTAAGTTTGTAAAATAAATTTTAAAAAATAATATCATTTCATTGTCTGTTGTTATAATTGATTTTATATTCTGCAAAATATGACAATCTTTAGATTCATTGGAAAGAAACTAGGAATAATAATCTAAGAAGTGAGGAGACCAGATGATACTTATATTAGTTCAAAGAACTATTCTTCCTAAACACAATAGATTATTTTATATTTGTATTTCAATTAATAAAATTTTACATATATTTTTAAATTATATTAAATTTAATAAAAATTTATGTTAATGTGTGTGTTGTTATTTTTTTTATTTTTAACTCTTATAAATTCTGCCATTTATATGGTTTCATTCTAGTAACTCAAGTCTTCATTTGAAGCTTCTTGATGAACTTTATTTACATTCATTTATTTCCATTCCCTCCATTATATTTTTCTCATTATTTTTTTCTGAAATAGCTAGGAATTTCATAGAAATATTTAACCAATAGTTTTGTTAATCAGTTGACATACCCCTAAGGGTGATTTTGGCCAAATGTATACCAATGGTAAAACATTTCGTGGTGCTAATGAGTGAACTTTTATTGCAACAAAAATAAGAAAACTTTCTATTAACCTGTTTTAATGATTAATATAAACAAGAATATAGTAATTAAATATAGTTTTTTTTTTATTTATAATAGCTGCATAAATGTTATATTTTGTGTTTCTCATATTTTCCATTTACTGTTGTTAATCAGTTTTTATTAATAATGAAAATCTGTAACATAAAACAACTTGTACTAAATTTTTCAGCTACTTTTAAGAAATTAACTAAATTATTCTTAACTTATTTCATAAAAATTAAAAAAAAACGATAGTTACTGTTATGGTCGGATTACTCTCAGGTGATGTTACTCCACTTTGAAGCGCAATCTGAAATAAAAAAAATTATTTAAAAAAAACTATGCATAATAACAGCTTTGTCTTGTTTATCTCAAATGTTTGTCTTAGTAGAATGTTAAATGCAATCAGAGAAATGAAAGAAAATGATTGTAAAAGAAAACATTTGAAAAAAGAAAAAACTTAAAAACACATTTTACATATTACTAGAATTGTTATATAAATTTAATAATAGTGGCATGGATTTAGAAATTTTTCCAAAAATTAAGGCATTGAATATTTTACACTTTTTAAATAAGCAAATAAGAAAACTAAAATAATGATCCATACTACCAAATTAACATAAGATTTTCCTTCATCATCCTTTAATTCCAAAATATTTTGTAATATATATATTTCAAATTTTTTCTTCACATAAAGTTTGTGCGAAAGTTATAGCATGCACATTTAATTCATATGATACAAAGAGAGGTGACTTCATAACAAATGATGAAAAAGTAATTTAATGTATGGAGGAAGTTGTGCTCCTTTAGGGGCTTGCTCCTTTATAAGCAAATACAGGCTAGGCAATCCTGAAGTACCTTAAGATACCCATACTTGGGGCTGATAAACATACCCTATAAAACCCTTTTGTTCAGAAATCTAAAGAAAATGAAATCAGACTGATCTTAAGGAGACAAAATAGGAAATGATTGAAATTTGAATATTTTACCATTAATTTGAATATATACCACTGAATATTTTACCATTTTATAGAAGTTAAGCCCTCCAAGTCTTTTTGAACAAAGGAATTTTTACCAAATTGAATTAATTGCAATTCAGGAAGTGAGATGGGCAAGTGAAGGGATTTTAGAAAATAAGTGTATTGTATAGCTGTGATACCAAAAAAAAAAAAAAAAAAAAAAAAAAAACACCATATCTTTGGAACAGGTTTTGTAGTTAACAAAAAAATTGAACATTTTATTTTAAATTTTAAACCAATGTCATCAAGATTATGTAGATTAAAGGCTTGTTTTAAAATTATAGTGTGATATATGGCCATGCAGCAACCAAGGAAAAAGAAGATCATGAGAAGGATTTTTTCTGTAGTGATGTGAATAAACTCTACTATGAATGTCCTCAAAGTGATATTAATATTATTTTAGGCAAATTTAATGCAAAAATTAGAAATGAGGAATAATTTAAATCTTTCATTGGAAGTCACAGTCTGAATTCAAACACTAGTGATAATGGTATCAGACTTCTAGATTTTGCAGCTGAACATAATATGGTTATGCTGATTACAATGTTTCCACACAAACACATTCATAAGAGAACTTGGAGATCACCTGATGATGCTACTTTCAATCAAATCAACTGTGTTTTAATTGATGCTAGGCATTTTTCTAAGCTTTTGGATGTCAGGATCTTTCAAGGCACAAATGTTGTTTCTGATCATTACCTAACTGTCATTAGAGTGCGTGCAAAAATTTCTAATTTCAAAAATACAAAAAAGAAATATGATCTTAAATTTAATTGTTGCAAGTTAAGAGATGAGAAAATTAGAAATCTATTTGGATAAAAACTAAAGTGTAAAGTTGAAACTATTGATTCTGGTGTAACTGCTAATGTAGAAGATAAATGGCTTTCCATAAAAGACTTTGGGTATTGATGAAATTCTGGGTTTTGCAGAAAAGATCAATAATAAAAATTGATTTGATGAGGAATATAAATATGCAAATGAAGCAAAAAGTAAAACCTACCATGATATGCATTATAACAGATTCACTAGAGCAGTGATTCTCAAAGTGAGCACCACCAACCCCTGGAGGGTGTTGCAGCAATACAAGGTGGCAGTGATGGCCACGCATGCATTTGGAAAAGGGGGCAATGGATAACTGTAAGGGTGATAATATAAAAAAAGAAGGGAAGATTTTAAAAATGATTTATGTATTCCACTCATAATGCTTAAGTTTACTTTGAACCAAACAATCGGTTCATTTCCCGCATACTGCCTCAATGGCATTGAGGTATGTTACCAGCACAATGCTATTGTTTATATGGTGCCAATGATTCACTGCGCCAAAACATGTGACCACCACAAGCATTGCTGCAGGTAACTGCCACTTGTTCGATTAGTCAATAACAAAGCCAAAGCCTAAAACAGCAGAAGTAGTATTGGCAGTATTAAAGTACAAATGAAACTTCGAATGAGGAGAATTCAATTCCCTCAATGAGGAGAATTCAGTTCCCAAATTTATCAAGATCAGAAAATAAGACGAAGACATACTTTCTTATTGTGAGAACTTGGAAGCTCTCCATTTAGATTTTACTCAACCATTTGATGATATTTAATTGTATCTTTTTTTCAAGTAAACATAAATGAATTTCCAGTTAGAAGAAGAATTGATAGAATTAACTACAAATGATGAACTGAAAATTCAATACCAACAATTCTGGCTGAAAAAAATATGTACAGCTTATCTTACAATAGGGGTTATAATTCAAAATTTCTTATTTTTATTTCCTTCATCAAATTTAGTGGAATGTATGGTATCAGAGTAAAAGAAACTAATTGCGAATAGTCAATCTAGATTATTTAAGATTGCTGACAAAAATAGAATCAAGGATTACTAAAGTGGTAGCAGCACACCAAAGTTCATGACTTCTCATGATTTCAAATGTTTTAACTTTTTTGTATTACATTGTATTCTGAGTTGAATAAATAATTTCTTAATTTGAAAGTTCAATATTTTTATTTTACACCTTTCTTTATTATTTTTAAAAGGTAGAAACGTTAATACATATATATTTACTATTAATTCCGGATAAAATTTTAAAATTAATTTTCAGGGGATGATAAGTAATATTTTTTCTGGAAAAGGGGAGGAAGGACAAAAAGTTAGGAAACCACTGCACTACAGGATTAATTGATAATTATAAGGCTGCAAGATGACTTGTAAAGAAAATTTACAAAAAGAAAAAAACTATTTCCTGATTATCTATCCAAAAATGCTGAGCATCTAAGAGGAAGCAATGAAAGCAGAGCATTCTAATAAGTTAGTCAATGGCAGTTGAAGGAATTTCAAACCTAGAGTTACTTTTTGCAGAAGATGGTGAAATGGTTAGTGATATGCTAATGCTTTTCTAATAGATGAGTGGAATGTTTTAGCAACCTTCTTAATGTCCCCATTTGACTTTTTTTTATTAAGTGACACTCCACAGGGACAAATAAACGTTCAAGTGACTTTATCAACCTTAACTGAAGTTGAGCTGGCCTTTAAATCACTGAAGATAAATAAGGCTTCAAGCCCTGATCCTGTACCAGCTGAACTTGAGAAATTTTGCAAACATGTGACAGTTAAAAACATGCATGATATTATTTTGTCCACATGAAATAATGAAAAATTGCCATTAGAATGGATATGTGGCATTTTAGGACCTGTATTTAAAAAAGGCGATCCAACTTGTTGCTTCAGCTACTGAGTACTGAATCTGTTCAACACTATCTAAAAATTTTTGTTTATATTTTTAAGAGAATTTTGCATAAGGCTAATGATGTAATTAGAGATTATCAAAGTGGATTCAGGAAAGGGAATTCCACCACAGAGAAAATCTTCAATTTGTGCCAAATTGTTGAAAGATCTAGAGAGTTCAGAACTGAATTACACTGCTGAGCTATAAGCATCCCTAATAACTCTCCTGGAGCTCTAGCTGAGCTAGGAATCCCTAATAAACATTTCATGCTAATCAAAGCCACTTTGACTAATACAGTTTCATGTGTAAAAAAATATCTGGCTGTTTTATTGAGTTTTTTTACAATAAATAATGGTGTGAGATAGGAAGATGCTTTTGCCTGCCTGCTTTTTAATTTTGCCTTGGAATAGAGAGCTCACAATTCAAATATCAACACCAGAGGTACCATATTTATCAAAACTGTGCAACATCTTGCTTATACTGATGATATTATTGATCACTGCATGTACTAGAAATGCTATGGTTGAGGCTTGTTTTTCCCTAAAAATATCAGCAGAAAAAAATCCATCATATTTGCAATGAAGACAAGACTAAATACAAGCTAATTACTAAAAATCCAGTACTTTTTGAATTTTTAAAGACAGGAGATTATAAATTTGAAGCGGTTAATATTTTTTTTATATTTAGACTCAAATATCAATGCTCAAAATGATGTGGGCATTGAGATTAAAAGACGAATTTGAGCATCTAATTGATACCCTGTCAGGACTCTTACTTTCTAATTAATTTAAATCTAAATAAATAAAAATATTAAAATCACATAATATAAAGTACTTGTTAGATTTGTGCTCATTTATGGATCTCAGACTTGGAAGTTTACTAAGTCCCAGGCAAAACTGCTAGTTATTTTTGAGTGAAAAGTTCTAAGAAAAATCTTTGGTGTTGTGAATAAAAATTAAGTCTGGAAACGTCATCATGATTTTGAAAAGTACAATTTATTTAAGGATATAGATACCAAATTTAATATGATTAGTCACATGAAATTTGTGGGTCATATATGCAGAATAAACCCCTTAACATTTAAAATTTTCATTCATTAATCTTTGGGAACTCGAAAAAGGGTAAGAAGGAGAATTTGAAATCCTAAAAGTTAATAATTGGAGATCAACAGTCAAAAATACATTGGAATGGAAAAAAGTTCTTGGGAAGGTCTTAATTTACACGAAGCTGTCATGCTAATAGAAAAATGAGGAGAGAAAATTATGTGCTAGTATATTAAATTAATTATGGCATAAAATGATAGAAATAGACAACAAAGAGAAAAATACTTACTGTGCCTTTGATTCCAGGTCTTCTCAATGCTTCTATTCTTCCGACTTCCCATACCATTATTTTAGTAACTGGATCGAAAGTATATTTACCTTGAGTAGGTCTTAATGTCATATTTAATACTGATTTAGGAAAAGGTATTTCTACAACTACATTTTCTAACTAAAAAAGAGAAAAGCATTTTATTAATGAAGACAAATATTTAACGAAGATAAAAGTTTTTTTGTTAACACAACAGACAAAAATGCTAAAACGAAATGTAATTCCCCTTACAGAAAAATATTTTTGCTCACTTAAAATTGTAAAACAAATAATTCATATTATTAAATTCTTTCAAATCAACAATTTCAGCCAATTAATTTAATACATAATATGAATACAATTAATATGAGCTAAATAATTAAAACCTTAATTAAATATTCTCTACTAAGATAAATCTCAAAAACTTGTATGGTTAAATTTTACTGCTTGCTGCATTTTTTCTATAGTACATTTTTAAGAAAAAAATTTTTTTTCAGTACAAAATCTTCTGACAATTAAAATATTTTAATAAATTTTAAATATTTACTTTAGACACAAATCTATCAAAAATGTAAATTAACTACCTGCTCAAATAGTGAAAAGTAACAATAAATTAGATTTAAATAATATTAAGTTCTGCATATATATTATAAAGCATTTATATACATAACTTATAATTCAAAATCAAAAGTTAAAAATATTAATTAAGACAATACATAAAAATAAACGATTAAAAAAATTCAAAATATTTCTACTTACTGCTTTACCCATTGTTACTTGGGGCCCAACTATTATTTCCAATTTAGATCCACTTATGTCATGCCTTATATAAAAAGGCATAGCAACCATGCTATAAAAATGGAAGATTAAATACAGCATATTGCGTAACACTTTGATTAATATTATATTTAAATAATAAAATATTTATAATTTTAAAAAGCAATGAATATGATATTTTAAAGTGCAAAATGACATTAATCAATTGCTTCTTAAATTCTGAGTAATAAATGTTACACCTGAAAAATAACATAATATTTATTTCTTCCTTCAATATTTTCAGGGCTCTTCAACCTAAACTGAAAATTAAAACTATGTATTCAATAATTTTAGCTTATATAAGCAGAATTAAGCATATAAATATGAATAATTTGTTTGATGCATATTCTTTGGCAATATATATTCCAACCAGTTTAAAACTGAATGTAGATTTACATATGATAACATGGGTGTTAGAAAATGATTAAAAGTTTCAGGTCAACAGTGTAATTTATGGTTGGAAAATTCATAAATACGTTGATGGCTTTAGAATTCGGTTACACCTTTAATGAACAGCTTTAAAGATATATGTTAAAGTCCTGTTTGATTTCTGATTACAACAGCATATATGGACTTTCAGATAATATTAGGGGATTAGAAAGTTTAAGTGCAATAGAATTTATATATTTTGCACTTAATTACAGCAAAAACATCCTATCTGTAGAATGATTACAACATGTTAAGAGAAATCCTAACTGAGCAACATTTTGCTATAAAATAATTCCTTAGAGTGTTGGGATTAGAGGCAACTTAAAAATCAATAAAATTTTCTGGTTACATTAATGAACTGTGAATTTCTTTCGAAAATCAATTAAAAGTCATAAAAAAATCTAAAAGAAACTATGCCCTATACTAATATTTTAATCGATGAGATAATGTATTATATTACAACACGGAAGCTTTTAACATCTTCACAATAAGCAAATCACCTATACATCCCAGAAGACTTCGCTCAGTTGACAGCTAGTGCATATATGTATTTTAAGTTGAAACAGTTTTTTATAACCACTAGATAGCACCCTGTGTCCAGTAGCTTTGAAATGAATATAATTTTAGTACCCTAACTTGTAGTTTTTTGACATTTTGCCTGAATTTGGTATTTCACTCCTCAGCCGTGATTGGGGAAAATTGGAATGTAAACAAATAGAGCTTGGACCTGAAACTTTCCCCTTGGTATAAGCATTTGCATTTCTAATAGTTATCCAAATATATTTTTTCAACATTGTATGTAGGCTTTATGGTTTTAGTGTCAGTTCTATTTCAGTTTCTTTTACTTTTGAATTACTTTGCATACTTCTTTGCATTTTTTTTTTTTTTTTTTTTTTTTTTTGAAAAACCTTGACAACATATAATTTTGGAGATTATTTATGAGAAGAAAGAATATACCATGAGATATATGAACCAATTAGAGACAAAGATGAAAGTGATGATTCATTTTTTAAAGATTAAAAGTGATATTTATAGCGATTACGATATAGACATTTTGTCATAGACAGAGCTTACTGGGTGCTACTCTTCCACTTCTCAAGCCTGACTCAACACAACTAATTTTTGGGCTTATTTATGTAGCAATATCCATAAGTCCAAAAATTTAACTCCAACATTAATTTTGACAAAAAATACAGCACCAAAACACCATCTTTCTAATTTAAAATGAGAGTAATTGAACAAATTTTAAAGAACTAAGAAAATTATTGAGAAGAAAAACAATTTAATTAGATCTAGACCAGCAGCTATTCGATTGTCTGGTAGGCTCCTTGTCTGGTCCTACTCTTAATACAAACATAAAGGGTGAAAAGTCAGAAAAAAGTGCATAGTTTATTCACAAATCCTGCTTAACAAAACAAAATGCAATAAACATGGTATATTTGTGAATCGTGGATGCAAAATGTAAAATGCAGGATTTTGCATTTTTCCATGCATCAGGATTGTCCAGATATTTTAATTTTTTTTATAAATGGTCTTTGATGCATTTGTATTTTTAAATTTGAAAGTTTATAAATGTTTTTTTCTTATTTAAAACCTTTATTTTAAAAAACGCTTTCAGATATTATTCCCCAAAGTAATATTGTTTTATTTAAGTTCATGTAAATTAAAGGAATAACATTATATTCAGGTTTAAATTAATATAATTGCTTATGATTTTTTCTTAAGTTAGGGTAAATGTTGCAAAAGTCCTATTTTGTAGTACAGTTTCTTCAGTTTCCATTTCTTTTCCAGGAAGCACCCTAAAAAAGGTGCATCCTCACAAAAAGATAAAAAATTGGTTTCAAAATTTGGGGCTCTTAAAACATCAATGAAATTATTGTTAAAGCTGATACAGCAATTCAATGGAGCATAACTGTCTATGATGATGAATGTAAATCCAGTATATATTGTAGATCTCAGTTTTAAGATCCTATAAACAGCATTCAATTCCTGATTTTAACGGAAAATGATCCCCTATTTTATTCTGCAATAATATTATTCTTGAGCACTAAAAAGAGCAATATTTTCTGATAGCAATATGAAAGAAACCAACAGCCATCAAGATATCTAGCAGTTGTTTTTATTACCTCTTCCATAACCCAGCTCTCAAGAATTATTTTTCAACAAAACAATGTTTGCTTTTTAATAAAGATTCTGAAGAGATTTCAATGATGAGTTGAAATGTTTCTATGGTTTTCATAATACTCAAGTTAGACTATACTGGGAGAACTAGGTTTTGTTCCTTCCACAAATTTTATTTTTTTTACACAAGGACAAATTAGAATGGGACCTATAGTTTAAAGTAGATTGCCTGATCCATTTTAAATAACTTTCTTAAAATAGGAATCAGATGCAAGAACTATAGAACCAAAGGCCAGAGTGATATTCATTCAGTTGTCACTTCAACTTTTGTAGAACTAGAGACCCATTTGCAAACTGTTACCAAAAATGACTCAGAAATTTTACTGGCTCTGAATGACATTATTACAACATGAATTATATTACACACACAACATTTTACATAACAAAATTCAAAGTTTAATAAAGCTGTTAACTTTTCAGCTATAAATAATTCTTCATATGCACTTTTTAATTATTTCCCCATACCCATGCTTCTGAAAAAAAAAAAGGTTTATAAAATTCTAACAATTTATTTCATTTGTAAGGATTTGTTGTCAACTTATAATTGTTCATGTTAGCAGTAATTCTCAGTTTTAAACTCCAATCCAATTATTTTTTCCTTAGAAAAATTTAAGACAGTTAGTTATTATACTTATATTCATTTTGCAATAATTAAATACAAATAAATGTATACATAATTGCATTTAAAATAAAAACAATTGCATAAATAATTATTATGAGCTGATACTTAGTTAAGCAACAAAATACGATAGGAATTATTTTCATTCATCATATACGATGTTTGTGAATTCATATACATTCATTCATGAAATACATATTGTAATTTTTATGCATAAATATAAAAACATCTTGGATTAATAAATTTAATATAATTTTACATAATTTTTATAAAGATTTTACACAAATAAATTAGAGTTGAAGCAAATTTATATAAAGACACATTTAAATTGAATTTAAAAGTTATCAAATTCAAAATGTTTCTCCGAAGTTACAATCTAAATTTTCTTCAAAAATTGAAAAGGAAATTATAATGTAATTGACCAAAAATCAATAATTTACATCCAGATTGCAATACATAGATTTTAGTTTCTTCTTGAAATGGAATATAAATAAATATTGAAATGAATACTATAAAAATTCTTTACTTTTTTAATATACAACTCATGCTTTAGCATGTAAATTCAAATTATTTTCAAATTTATGCAACTGAGTTCAAAAAAATTCAGGAATTGATATTTCTGCTACATTTTCCTTAAATAAGAATAATTTAATAGTGAAAACTGGAAATTTGCTTATTCAATAACTCATTTTAAAAATTGAAAAAAAAATTCTCAGATAATATGCGCAATCACTTTATCTGATATGTATTCCTCTTAAAATCAGGAATTTTATTTTGTTTTTAAAAAACACCAATTTAAGATAATCAGATTAGTGTTAGAAACCACTTTAATACCATGAAAAATAGAAATTTATAAACAAAATTCTTAAATATTGAACCTGATTCAGCTGATTGCAACAATTTTCCCATTCTCTCTGAATACATTTTTTCAATATAAATTTTAAAAATAAATATACTTTCAACTATTTTGTAATTACAGGATCACAAGGATAAATTTGGAAAATACCATTTTTAAATATGTAAATTAAGCGTATTTTTAATGAAATATTTCCTAGTTTAAACATTCTCATTACACATATGCTTATATAAATTCATTAATTAAACATTACTATTAACTTAATCATGACACAGGATCAACAATGTGAAAAGTGTTGACTTCATTTTTAACAAGAATATGGCTTAGAACAAAATCTCATGCTGCAATAAGCAATGTAACACATTACTATATTATTTCTTGGTACATGATTGATTTACTGTGTGTTTTACCTAAATATGCAAATTCATTTTCCATGGTAAAATTAAATAAGTTAGTCATGAGTTATGTACTTACTTTTGAGAACCTATGTGATATGACATAAGTCGAAAATTTCCATCAGGAGGAACAAAGGACAGAATTCTTTCTGACTAAATTAAAAGAAAATACAAGAAAATATTATTTTTATATAATTTTACTAAAATCCAACATATAGAAAACAAGCTACCTTCAAGTAATTTGCCTATCATTTTAATGTTTCATTAAATTATAAATGATTTTACTAACAGTAATGAAAGCATTTTAATAAAGTTTTCATCAATACTGTTTGCACTGCAACTAACTATTTTATTTATTTTAAATAAATATTAGAATAGTAATTATTAACCTTTAATATACTCAAAGAATATATAATCAATTCATAGGGGATACATGAAAATAACATTGATATCAAAAAATGTTAACATATAAATATGTATAAAGGTATATATATATATATATATATATATATATATATATATATATATATATATATATATATATATATATATATAAGATAATCAATTGTCAAAATTTTAAAACACATTTATCTGGAAATCTTACATTTCACTGCAACAGGTAGGAAAGAGAGGCGTAAGTCATTATATTAATTGATTTTAAATGTTTGTGCAGGTAATGAAAATTCTTATGTAACAATTGAGAAGTTCAATTAAATTAAAATATAAATTTCAATGTATGTAAAATTGTTTTGAAGAAGTGTGTTTTTAGAATGTTAATTTATTTGAAATAATGCTATATAGTTACAGTAATTACAAATTGTTATGTTCATTATATAAGTAAGATAATCATACCAATAATACTAGTATATATAATAATGAGTTTTTATAAATCAAAGATTCAAAAATTATAATCTAGCCAATATCAAAATAAAAGATTAAAAAATAGAGTAATACAATTTTATAATAAATGTGAAGAGAAATCTGATAATTATCTAAAGATTAAGTGATAAGGAATAAATTACGCTTTAATAATTATCATTTGTAACTTTTTATTACCATTTTTAATGTGCAACACAGAAAATTATCAAAAAAAAATTTTCCTATGAAAATTAATACAAGAATAATTCTTACATAGTTTAACAACAATTATTTAAATAAAAAAATTGTGAATGTTATGAATTATTAAAAAAGTTTAATACAATGTAGAAATGGTGGGAAAACTTTATAATATTAATTTTATCTAAAAAATCATATTGTTTATAAATAAACTTTTTGTATACAAATGCCAGAACTCATTTTTCAAAGGCAATTTATTATATCACAGCAGAAAATGAGTTTAAGCTTAAGAATAAATTTATTCTTAAATTGAAGTATTACAGATAAATTATTGTATAAAATGGAATCAAAGCCTTAACTATTATAAATTCAAAAATAAAAGGTAAATAAGTTTATTTCTTACTTCCCACCGTCTGAATCTAACACAAGGATGAAAGCTCACGTCATCAAATATTCGAGGATTTACAAATGACAAACTAAGATCCGGCATTCCACTCAATTTTATACAGCAGTCAATCTGTATTGGGAAATAAAATATAGAATGACTAAATAAATATGTTTTTTTAGTTATATAATAAATAATGCAATTTCTATGCATCTTAATTAAAACAATTTTATGAACAATGTTTTTAATGGAAAATCTTTTTTTAATAAAATGAAAATTAAATAAATATATTGTTAAGATTATAATTTAAGTTTGAATATTTTACAATTTAATTTGAACAATTAGTCTATAGTTTGACATCAATAAATAATTTTATTATTGCTATAATTTAATTAGTATTTGAAAACACTTACAAGCATCCCAAAATCTACAGAAATAGAAAGCTTATTTATTAGAAATTAAAAAAACTTCAGAAAAGCAAATGTAATAACTTTCTTTTAATATGTACTCACTTAATGATATGAGTGTTTACTTAATTTTTTAACTGAAAATGATTGGTATGTTCGCATTTGTCATAAAGAAAAGATTCCAATATTACTCTTTTAACAAATTCAATCAAATTTTTTATCTCACAAGTTCATTCTATATACTTGGAAAATTGCATTACTTAAAATCCAAAGTTCTATATTTAAACAAGAAGTTACATAATAGTCATTTTAAACCCTAGAGGTCAAGGCTTTCAAAAAACTTTTTTAATATCCATAAAAATATATACAATAAAAATAGTTTTAATGCCCATAAAAAATGTATCAATTCAAAGGTTAAAAACACTTAAACCCATAATAAATAACTTGAAACTTTTGCCATGGAAGATATAGTGAAATGTTTGAAATCTCTCTCTCTTGTTTATATTAACTTGAAAAACATTATTACTTGTAAGTTTTGATAGAGAGCATAGATAAATAGTAACAATCCTAACTACTGTTGAACAATAAAGTATAAATATTGTGCTTCTGATTTGTGCTTGCACAAACATCACAGTTGGTGTTTGGGAGTTTTCAAAATTTAATTTCTTGTAACATGGGAATACATCCCATATCTATGAAAGGTACAATTGGAAAGTAATATACAGCTGAGACTTCTTTGAGACATCATATAAATCAATATAGGGAAGAAAAATATTAAATACTATATATATATATATATATAATAAAATCTAGTAAACATTTAAACAAATTAAAATTAAGAGTTTTTCAAAACCATAAAAGTTGCTTCTAAAAACCTTGTCGTACATTTTAGATTAACTTGATTAAAACTAAAACTTTAATAAATATTTATTGATAATATAGGCAATTGACTACAGTAATCCTTCAACTTACACATCCTTGAATTTCTGCAGAAATGACAGATCCTCTATTATCCATTATAGCATCAATCTCTTCAATAATGTCAAAGTAAGCTTCATTGTTGGCATATTTCACACCAGTTCTCCGCCAAGGTATACTAGACAACTGTCCAGTAGGTAATGTGCTGCTTATACTTAAAAAAAAGGGCAAAATTAGACTTATTTCCCAGATTCTGTTAACATAAAAAAAAAGAACAAAATTTTGTCACTCAAAAAAAACTTATTTCTAAGCATACATTGTCCTTAAAGTATTAGTTACAATCTAGATTCTCTTCCCAGATACATCAATACTATTGATATACTTATGTTAAAATATACAAACACATGAGTATTATTCTCATGTGTGTGATCTTCATTTTTAAACAAATCATATTTTAGAAGAAACTAGCAAACTAACAAATATTTAGTTCTAATAAAAATACTTTTGCATACCTTTTTCAAAGAGTATCCATTTTTCAAAATGATGCTGTTTCTGAATAAATGGTTAAAAAAAACTTTTTCTTTTACATAGCTTATTCAAATAGAGCACATAGTTTAATCGAATATAATTTAAATTCAAAAAATGTGAATAAAATACAATCATATGAAAACTTTAACTCTTCTGTAATGTGTGAGCTCTATTTTCCTTTCTAACTAGATATTTAGTAGTCATTTAACTTTAGCAAAATGACGACTAGATATCTAGTTAGAAAATAGTTAATAGTAATTAGTAACAT
>JAPDSC010140043.1:0-11338 GCA_026290005.1 Latrodectus geometricus
TAGGTTTCGATGGAACAAATAATTATATTTCATGGTAAATAATTAACTGAACATGCTGCAATATTTTAACCAAATTTTCTTCCGAAGTATCGGAAATATTAATTTATCTAGTAATTATTCAAGAAAGTTAATAAATTGACTGCCAAGGGAACAAAAGAGGCTTGCAAACAACTGTCCACAAAGCGTGAAAATTTTCGGCTTTCGACCTCCCATCGATCCAGTCATTAAGGTTAAATAGGCCTTTCGTTAATTAAGATGGTTGGGACTTCAAAGATTTTAACGAATAATTACAGTGTGGACGATTTTTTTCCTTCCATTTTTCCTGCGATTTTTTGTTTCAACATCTCTCGAGAGTTTATGTTAAGAATCGAAAATTTTTGGTCTTTTGTCAGGGGGTTGGAGAAGTTTGAACAGCTTAGAAAGTCGCACAATAGAGCAGTTAATTAGATCTAGAGTCCGAAGACCCTCCGTAAAAATTTATCGCTTGTTTTTAATCAATGGAGTTTAAATTGATGGAGCATACTACAAATTTTGTGAGTATTATTTGGTGTGAAATTGACTTTAAACGGCTGGGACTTTAATTTAATTCTGGGCTGTTGTGGGAAATGACAGAAAAACAAGTTAACCTTTTGATCTTTATTGATTAAATCCTTTATTTAAGCACTTTACAATTAGTTCTCAACATGTCAATAAATGGTGTGAAATAAAGCAATGGGTATTTGCAGAGGAAGATAAATCCAAAGCGCACTATTTGAAAGAGTTTCAAGAAGATTGACAAATGTGTACAAAAAAAAATTTAAATCGTTAAGTTAAAATTAAACTAAGCCAAATTTACAGTTGAACTCGTTATATGTTAAAAGGATTTCTAACATAGACTCAAACATTTATTACAACATAAATATTATGTGACATCTCCTCTGATACCTATTATTTTAATTAAACCAATTTGATCTTAGTAGTCAATGTTTTACTTTATAAATAGTTCTTATAGATCTTAAGATCTTTATTATATAATGCCAAAAAAAATTAGTTTAAGATCAATACAATTTATCGTCTCTTAAACTGTATTTATATCATAATGCTACTCCAGATTTCATAAAAAATGAATAATCTGAACAAAAATGAAAATATTTTGTAAACAAATTGAAATACTATTACTTATTTGTATCTTTATTTGGTTATAATTAATATTCTGATTTCCTCACTGATAAAATTAATTTCGTATAACCAAAATAAATTGTTGGTTATAATGAACATTTTGATTATTAACTTATAAAATTTATTTCCTTAATCGTAATATAATACTACTTTTAATATTTTCAAATATGGAAATACATGAAATTGCTATACAAGTGAAAATACTTATTGAATTATTATTGACTAAAACATATTATTCATTCACAATACATAATAGCACTACTGGACTGCACTATAGAAATTATTACTAATTTTGAAAATGATTAGCAAACTCAACCTCATTTTTATTAATATTTAGTAGCGAATTTAAAAAAAAAATGACTGAGTGTGCTATGTTTCAATTACAATGATTAAATTTGACAACTAATGATTAATTAACTAACTAATTGGAACAAACTCTGTACTGAGTTCAAATCTATGCTAGATTTGTCAATGGAAGAAACATTTACGGAATTCAAATTCATAGGTTGCTATTTTAAGCTGAGTGTATAAATATCAAAATATTGTTTCTAATAGAAAAGGAACTATACTACAATTTTAATTAATTTGATTCTCTCATTTAATTTTATTGTTTTAACTTAACTTCCATACTATATTGCAAAGACATCTCCACACTTTTTCAATTGAGTTGTGGAAAGTTTACAGACTAATAACCTATTTTAGTTGTTGTTACTAATGACACTTGGCAATGCCAATCCCGCCCTTCAGAGACTAGGCGAATGAAGTCAAAGTGAGAGCGTCTTCCGTTTTTGAATAGATCATCCTCATACGAAGGTGGAAGTACGACTCTTAGCTCATAGATGGCAGCACCATCTGAGTCTTCCAATTTAGAGATTGAAACCAGAGAAGACCCATAGCCTGGCACCAACCACCTCCAAAGGTACTAATTTGGAATGGGAACATGAAGGACATTGTGACCAGACATATTTTACGTGCCCCAGTCGACATTAATGAACACGACCGATCTTCGGCTAATCCGGGATTCAAACTCACCACCTTTAGGCAACGAGAACGACGCCCTAACCAACCAGGCCATCGCGGCACCTAACTTAGTAATGTACTCCAATTGCATAACATTAATAATTTACATTGAAACTAATTCTTTACTAATTCTTTTAAAACTTCTAAAATTAGAAAAATACAAAAATGAGTAAAAAGAAACTAATCTGAAATTATGCTCTCCTTTCAATTTATTTTGTTTTCATCCTAGGATATTAATAATAGTTTAACTACTGAAAGAATTGACAGAATTTCTCGTTAGTTTTATTCTATTCACCTAATTTCAAATACGTCACATCAAGAATTTTGTAATTTTACACTGTGTCCAAAACTTTGTTTTCAGGCTGGATAAGAAGTACTAAATTACTTCGAGGCAAATTAGAAACTTTCCATATAATTCTATCCCAATTAATACAATATTCTACAATACAATTGTGATAGCTTCATTTTATTCCTCTGTTAATTTATCATATGATATGACTTTTATTGGGAATCTAATAACAGATTGAAAACTTGAATGAGTAACATAGTAGAGTGGTCAAATTTCTGTAGATGCTTCGAAAGTGTTTCATAAAACTTGTTATCTAAACTTAAGTTTTATTTTTTCATTATTAAAATAAATAAAATTCACTCAGTGAACCACTTAATCATATTTATTAAGCCATTTTAATAATTATTATTATTTAAATCATTAAAATTATTTAAGTTTTTCAATCATTAAATAGAATAAAAAAGATTTCACATAGTTTTTAAGAATTCGGAAAATTATATATTATTATGATAAAAAAAGTTTTAAAAATAACAATATTTTAAAAATAACGATAATAAAATAACAATATTTTAAAAATAACAATATTTCATTTTCATCATAACATTTAAATAATCAAATCTACAAGTTATGCCAAATTGTAGAGGCTTGATGTCATATTTTCAGCAATTAATTATTGTGTTATATTTTTTCTCAGCATTTACTATCCGAAAACGTATTTAACGTAAAATAATTAATAAAATTATAATTAAAATTGGGGATCTTTAAATAATGTAATTATTGAAGTAATAATAAATTCTAAAAAATCATTGGTTTGAAAAAAATATATATATTCTTTCGCGTAAAAAAATATATTCGAACTAGAACCTTAAAAACCTCCAAAATATATTAAACTCTCAATAGCCAAGTAAATCTGCACATTTACTTTTCTTTTTATGCAAACAAAATATTACAAGAAATTTCTTAATATGAAATAGCTTTTGATGTCTTTTAATGTTAGCCTTGCATTTCTACATACATATAAAGAATGTTAGTTATACATCTTTATACATGTTGCTCATATTTTCGAAACCATATTGTAGTAAAACTTTTAACTTTTACTTTAAAATATTTTTATTATTTTAGCATCCTAGATGAGCTCAGAAGATAAATTGTAAGAAATATAAATTCTTTTTCAGGTTTAGAGCCTACTCGAAAATTCTATTTCAAAATAAAATTATTTTTACTATAAACGTCACGTTCGGCTACATGTTTTCAGCAGACGTAGAAAATGGAATTCTTTAAACAAAAAAAGGAAGAAAAGAAAATACGCGAAAATAAAGGCTGGTTTTAGTTTAGGTAGAATGATATTAAATTTGACGATAGGCAGTAACATCTTTTAAAAGTAAGAAATAATATAAGTTATATTTCGTACGGTGGCAACACGCCAAAACTGAAAGCTCTTCATTTTCTTCAGCAGACGATCGCGATTTCAATACTAGAAGAGGTTTTGAAGTGCTTGGGGTAGGGCCAAGGGAAGGCAGATACGTTCTCGAAATTTTAAATTGCCTCTTTTGTTAAGAAAAAAATAAAGAATTAAAAAATGTTTCTGCCGAGGATATGTTTTATAAAAGTGCATCTCTCAAAATTTTATGCATATGTGTGGCGAGAAGGATCAAAATTTCACACACATCTTCTGTATTGAAAGAATATCGGAAAAACATACGCGATGTAAATATTTAAAAACTAGGCGAAAAGTTTATTTTATATTTATGTCTTTAAGACTAAAAAGAAAGAAAAGTGCAAATGTATTGAAAGTTTCGAGTATTCTGCTAAAAAATAAAAAGTAAACATAGTGCGAAAGAAAAAACTTTGGAGTGAAAAATATTTTTCAAAACAGAACACAGATTTAATATTTATATGCCAGTGTTTCTAATTAAACGAAAATAGAATTTATAGAAATGTTTGTTAAGTGTATATATTTAACGCAATTTAAATTTAATTATAATAGTTTATTTCGCATAGGGATTAATTTTTTGTCAACAAAATTTTTAAATAAAAATTTTAGCCAAAAATACTTGAAAATAATAACTTTTTATTTATTAAATAACACATTATAAGTATGCAGATATACTTACTATAATTTACGCATACAAATGACATTGAATAAATAATCGATTATAGATATCGATTTCGAATAACCATAAACCAACATCTTGAATAAGTATATTAAGCCTGTAAATTAATTTATACCCATTTTAATATTACTATTTTTATATTTCAATTTTTCAATTTAATAAAAATACAAATGGTTCACTATAGATATTTGTAATATATAAGTCGTACAATTTTGAAAATAGAATATGAAAAAATATATAAAAAAAGTATCTATAATTTTATTTAAAAGTTATTATTATTATTATTTAACCATTTTTTTATGATCATGTCACATTAATTTTACTATTTTACGTTAATCTTTATATCATAATCTTTAGTTACACAGGTAATTACTATGCATTTTTGGAATTTATAATTAGCAAAAACTTCTTGAATACTAAAATTTTTCTATATTCCTTACTCTTAGTTATTATTTTCATTGGTGTTAGTCTGAAATTTTGCGTAAGTAACAAATTATTATAATTATAATTATTAATTTGAAAGTTAATAGAATTACTGATTAATGATCGTTCGTATTAATTTCATTTCTAATTAATATTTTTTTATAATTAATAATTACGAATATCACACACACAAGAAGTCATTGGTATTATCAATTAACAATAATGAATTTTCTAAAGAATATCGAATTTCAATAAACTGTCCAAAGTTAATTCTATGTTTTATAAATATTCTCTTTTAATTCAAATGAAGAAGTTTTCATTTATAGCTTCCAAAATTTACAATGGCTAATAACTGCAAGTTAAAATAATCAAACAATTGTAATAATAAATTGCAAAATTTTCAATATGTAATAAAGTAATTTAATTTTTCAAATTATAAAAAATTAGAAAATTGATGTAAAAATTTCGGATATTGAATAATATTTTCCAAGATTTCATCCTATATAAGAAATTTTCTAAATGGGAAAGAAAAATTTCTACGAGGAAAATTTAATTATATCATTTCATATTCACTTGAGTAATTAATTCATATATTCTGCACGATATTCGCTCTTTTCACAAAACAGTTGTGCAAAACAATTTAAGTTAAATATACTGCATTCACATAATACATGTAAAGGAACAAAAAAGCACTTTTTCTTAATTTGATCTATAGACTCATTTATTTCAAAAGAAGTTTTTTTTTAAATCGTAATTTGCAAATTATCTATTCCATCATAATTTAAAATAATCCATTTGCCATTAATTTCCTTGTAAATATAGTATCATGAAACTATCAAAGTGAATGCTTTGTATTCAGTAACTTACAACTTTATTCAGAAATTTGTGCACCATTTTTCATTTTGTGCAAAGGAAAAAACTCGTTTAGAATCATTGAATAAATTACTTTCTTTTGTCAAAAATAATAGTGATATTGCGTTCAAATGAATTAATAGTTCTATTAATTCAAAATGAAAAACTTGAAAAAAATATTATATTGTTGAAAATGAAGTCAAATTGAATAATGCAATCTACATTTTGACATAATTATTATTGATAGGCTTGCCAAATATCTGAAAGGTTCAACTAGGAAACCAAAATGACCCCAATGTTAAGGATATTAAAAAATTACCCTTGGTGAGATTTCACAGGGGTTTAGAGGGTAGTTTATTTTCAATGCTATGAATAAAGGACTCTCATGCTATTCTCAATATTATGAATAAAAAAATTAAACTAGGAATAATGATATGTAATCAAGCAAATATATTGAAACATTTTTTTATGTTAATATTTATATTATTTAACGCTTTAATAATTTATAGCACTTTGAATGAGAAATAAAAAAAAATTAACACCTATGCGTACTTTTCATTAGCTAGGAATTTTTTCAGAAAGTCTTATTTTGTTTTGATCTTGTAAAAAATCCTTATGAGTTAATCTTATATGAATTTTAGATGTCCTTTAGCCTTTAACTGTAGATTATTTCATTACCTTATCATCAGTCCATGAAGTGTTCATCTAACAAAAAATATCTCACCTTGTGCTGATGTCTCAAGTAAGCAGAATTCATTCTCAATAATCTTGATCAGAATAGAAAATGCTATGCGATTCGCCACAAAGCAACCAAACAGCCTGATCCATTTCTCTTCATTTGAAATAACCACTTTGCTGATAGTCTCTTGTTTCTTCATTTCTATTATTCTTCTTCCATTGTTTTCACTTTTCATACAGTACAGAACTTAATGACAAAGTAATCAAATTAAATAATCCAAAATTAATATTATATATTTTAGACATTTTGGTCATCTATAAATTCAAATTTAATTCTTACCGGGACGAGTAAAAGCAGGGTGTGACAATGAGGTTTTATCTGAATGCCGGAACAGCCCCGGTCACTCCCGGCCGCAAACGCAAATATTGGCAATATGGATTAAAATGAAACTTAGAAAATACGGCCATTGTCTTATTTCAAGGGAAATAAGAAATACATGGAATAGTTTCACTAATTTAAATAATACTTTATATTTAAATAATTAATAAGAATTACTTCTTGTAGCAGCTGTTATGGATTTTCCCCTTATCACAAAGTTGTTTTTATTGACAAGAAAAATATTATTTATCATTAAAAAGCACCTTATAGGATAATATAAAAGGAAGTAGAATAAAATCCGGAAAAATCTAATGTTTCGTGAAATTATAAAATTTATGAAACGGCATAAATTAATAGCTTTTAAATTTGCTTGCAACTTAATAAATTTTCAACTAACCCATATATTTATTATATATTTTCAAAATACATTTAAATGTTATGCAAATTAACATATATACTTAGAGATAAAATCATTGAATTGGAAAAATACCTGGTATCAATAAGCAACAAATTTATTTATTTTTATATAATTTATTTGAAAATCAAATTCAGGAAGATATAAAATATGTAATCTATTTTTAAACAAAAGAAAAAGTTGTTTACAATAAGATATAACATTTAAGGAGTACAGTATGTAAATTTTTCTCTTTGTAGAACAGAGAGACACACATATCAAACTTCAGCAACAGCAAACTCATTTCGTAACACTAAATGACTATAAAAAGAAACGTATTTAATCCAATAATATCCAAATAACTGCTTTACTTCCTACCTAAGACACTGTGACTTATTCTCATATTGTAATCCCTCGTATCTGAAATGAGACAATTCAAACACATATTTATTTTACTTTTCACAACGGTTACAGTTTGTTAGCAAACAGATTTTTTTCCCCAGCCAAGATGACGTGTTTGTCTTCATTTGCATTGCATTAACTTTGCCAGATTGAAACTTGATTATGTAATCACCCGAAGTAAAAGAATTGCACATTTCATTTGGTTTGGTTGGATGGGAATGTGACCAAAATGAGGAATCGGAGACCCTTAACTCGAAACTTTAATTAGGTTGGTGAAAAGTTTTCACATTTCCTGTCTTTTCAAAGATTTAAATAAGATAGTGAGTTAGATTAATTAAAATGCCCGTCGTCTTTATTTACTTTTACTGAACAAGTGGAAGAGTTATATTTTGTTTTACTATTTTGTCGCGGGAAATTGCCGATTGGAATTAACGTTATTACATTATAAATACAGGGTAAAAAAATGTATTATTCTCACATAACTCTGTAATTTCGGAAATTTGGAGTATAAGTTCTTTAAAGATTATCAAACTTGCTTTAAAGAATTACTATGCAGTTCTAGTAAGACGTAAATACAAAGTTTAAATTATAAAAATAATTGATGTTTACAATGAAACGTAAAATGCACTCTTACACTTTACTAACTTTACTCTTACCATAAATGCATATTTATGGTTAAAGCACTCTTACACTTTACTAACTTTACTCTTACCATAAATGTATATTTATGGTAAAATGCACTTTTACACTTTACTAACAATTTTATGATGTGTAATTAACATAAAAAGTGAAAAAAGGAAATCTTTAAAATTTCTATTTAAATGTTTCAATGAAAGTATTTAATGAAAAAGTAGAAAAATAATTATTTTGTTTATTTCATTTACTTACATACTTTTTGACATATTTAATATTCTTGACATAAGCTATAGAACAATTTTAAAAAATTTAAGCTAAAAACCGTCACAGTTTTTTATGGCAGAAAACGATGACAAAAATTATGCTATGACAAAAATTTGGAATGAAAATTTTTTTGTATTGTCATTTGTTTTGAAAACTTTTTTTCCAGTTTTTATGACATAATCTATATTATCGTTTTCTTATTGATATAACTTATAATCTAGTTTAAATCTAGATAATTTTATTCTAAATTACATAAATTTTATTCTAAATTACTTTATTTTTGTCTATATTTTCTCTTATAAAATTTGTAATTTACTTTTTTATTTCTTTCTGTGTTTATCAGTATGCTGAACTTTAATTTTTTCTCTTTATCCAACTGCCATCAATGAAAGATTAAAACTGTTAATCAAATATTTTAAAAAAAATTATTGTGTTACATTCATTGTAATAAAGATATTTCATAAAATGATTAAAAGAAACTTAAACAGACTAGTTGTAAATAGTTTCATCACAAAATAATCTTAGAACCAGTAGTAAAAACTTCAAATAGACCGACGAGACATCTAGTTACCTAAATTAGTCTTGCTCTATTTGCTACAGAATATGTATTAATGACTAGATCTAAGAATATAAAATTAGCTATGTTTAAAAACTATTTAGAATGCAATAAAATTGTTATTGAATTTAATAAGACCATTATTTCCAAATGACAGGAGAGACAAAGGATAACTAGATAGATAATATTCTAAGAGCCATAAAAAAAAGTCTTCTGGAAATTTTATTCCAGAAGTAATTTAATATAATTGATATTAGTTTTGCAAGTCTGATAATTCACCATTTGGGGATATGAGAAAGATATTAGTAGAAATAAACTAATTAACAAAATGAAAGATATCCCTTATAATATTTTAATCACTAATAGGACTGTTAGAATTTTAATATTTTCTCGAGCTTTTATAATTGTTGGAGACATATTGTTATTAAAAAAATATCATATTAATGCTATTTTTCATAATTTGTTTTATTTTTAGAAAAATATGTTATTGATTAGTAAATTTAGTATTTTACTTGATGTTCTCTAAATACACTGTGTATAGCCGTTACGCTGTTAATACTAATTAATGCCCCCTTAATTTGATAATTCTGGTAATAGAAAAAGTAATCTTAGAATAGATAATATTCTATCTCGTGCTTTTGTTGTTTTTATTTAAATGAGTATGATCTATTAAAATTATAGCAGCAAGTCAAAAATTGCTTTATTGTCAGAAGAACTAAAACTTTGAAAATTCTTATTCCATAAATCTAAAAACTTCAAAATGTTTTTATTATTATTATTATTATTATTATTATTAAAGGATTATAAATTAAAATCAAGTAAATCCTTTATAATATCACTTTTTTCTAAAAAAAAAAACAATTTTTAAACCACATTTCCTGTGCATTTCAGTTCATATATCGGTCTTATTTATAAATATACACTTTTAATACAATAATGTAGTAATTTATAAATAATGGATATTAGTTCAATTAAATTTCTTGTTTTACTTATTATAAGTCAAAATTTAATTTACTAAGTTTCAATGGTAGAATATTTCAATAATATCATACTGATGCAACCTCAATTCATTATAGAAATTTAGGCAGATGAGAAAAGGAGACTCCATTTAACACAGACTTGAAAATACTTAAAATGTAATAATTTAATTTTTTTGCCAATCCACCGTTTTGATTTGAAAATCTTATGTTAACTATGCTGTGCAAATTTAGATTTATTTTCCATAAGTGCATATTAGTTAACACTTTTAAGTTAAAATAAAAGAATCTGAAATGCTGAAAAATGCAGTGAAAATTATTGATTATTTCATCAAAAAGTTATTAATCATTGAACACCATTTTAAAGTAAATGATATCAGTAACTGCTAGTTACAGAAATTGACCTTTCATTATTTTAGTCATTAGTAAGCTAATGTTTGCAAAAATTACTTGAAGATTGTAAAATAAGTTGCAATCTTTTTGTTAATATGATTTTATTTGTTGTACAATCATGAAGATTGAAAAAGATCAAATTTTGTAAACCATAAAGTAAAAAAAATTTATTGATTTTATGATGAGAATTTGGGATCAAATTATGTATGTTTTGAGTATCATATTGAAGATTGCAATTTCTTGTGAACTTTATTGTATGCTTAAGACCAATCATACTCTCTACTCTACTATTTGTATAAAGTATATCATAGTAATTCCAGATATTAAGTTGTCAATACATCTTGGTTTCCTTCAGTTGAAACAAAACGTAAAGTATAGCATACAAATAAAAGTGTTTGTAGAATCTAAGCAACATTGAAACTGATAATTTTTGATAAAATATGTTTTTTAGAAAGCATTGATGGAAGAGTAGAGTCTTGAATACACATATGTAGTGACTACTTCCAGTAAAATTATAAAGTTGGAAAAGTCATCCATTACTTTACTAGTTGTTCAGAGAATCTGTCTTTGTATCCTGATAGACACACATTGAAGAAATGTTTTCAAATCTGTAGCTTCTTTAAAAAAAACAAAGTTCTAATCAAGAGTCTAATACATTTAAATGCAGATTTTGACAAATTTCATCTGAAAAAACGTTTTGTTACTAATAAAACTGCAATTAGCTTTGTGTTTAAATCAACTGTTAGTGAATAATTCAGCGTCGAAAGAATCCTGACAGAGAGTAATTTGCAAATCTCCCACAA
>JAPDSC010140045.1:0-25690 GCA_026290005.1 Latrodectus geometricus
ATAATTTCTTAAGTATAATATATGTAAATGTTCACACACATATTTAAACAAATACTACAAATTTTGTTAAGTATAAATAAACATTTATAACTTACCAACATTTTAATTTTTGAATTTAGAAACATGCAAATTACGCTTTTTTTAATAAGCAAGACAACATTAAAATAATTCACAATTAATTTAAAAATATTTTTAATTAAAAGTTTTTGAAGTAATTGCTATAAATTGCTGTCAAGTAAATCTATAACAACAATCATTTGAAACTGTCTTAGGACTAAAGTGGTATACATTATTGAAAATAGGTTCCGTAATCCTGTGTACATCTTAATAAGAAAATATTTCAATTAGAAGCATTTTTTTCCACAAGAAGAAAAATATCTAAATTTTCTAATTAATAAAGCAGAGGTACATCATAACAGTTTTTTTGTTTATATTCCTAAAATTTAACAATCTAGGTTAGAAAATATTTTCACTCATAATTGAAAATGTGTTTGTAAATGAAATATGATAATTTTTAAGGGACATTATAAAAGTCAAGGGACGGGAAACTATAATTTTTCATATGATTAAAATCAATAGTTTATATTTTTCATTACAATTAAAATAATGACGTTATGGAATATAAAAAATTAATGAAATTTTTCATAATTCAATTTTATATACAAAAAATCTAAGAAATACATCTTATATTAAAAAAGCAAATTCTTTTATCTTTCGTTTTATTATGGTAAAATATTTCATTAAATCAAGTTTGATCAATATGCTGTGATGTTATGATTTATTTTTATTATTTATTTAATCTAAATTTATTAAACATTAAAAATATTTTTATTCTTCAATTTGTCGACGTAATCAAATTATATGGAAATACATTTTCATATCTACCAATTTTCATTTACAAAATTAAAAATATTCTTGATAATTTACATGCTTTTACGAGTCAGAAAACATAAATGATATTCACTACTCATCAATAATGCAATATCAATAATATCATCGAAAATAAATGAAAGTGTCAAGAAGTAAAATATTCAGAAAAAAAAATATACAAAATATGAAACATTTCCTTGTCTCACTAAAGAGAAATTCTGCTGTTTCGTGAAACAATAAATATCACGAATTTGAATACAACCAAACTGTGTTTTGTATTCATGCGTTTTTAATGGTTATAGACCCCTTTACGTAACTGAAATTTATGATCAAATTCTTGAATTGCGTTCATGCTTATAAAAGTGGTCGAAAATAATGGAGGAAAGGTCAATCAATAGTTGAAATTGTTTCGCGTTTTCATTAACATATAAACTTTTTTGGACTATTAAAGTTGCTGATCATTATGTCTTGAATGTTTAATATAAGTGGTTAGTATAGAAAGTATGTTCAGTGTTACTTCATTATCTTGGCACTATTAAGTTGATGTGTTTCCAAATAAATTTACTCAATTTCTTTTCATTACATCAACTTACCTTTTGAATTATTTATGATTTTCTGAATGTTTTCAAATTATGTAAATATGTATCGTAAAAATATTTAGTCTTTAAAATAAGGTTATCTAATGTATTAGGAAAATAACGGTATTTGAGATTAAACAAAAATAATGTTTAAATAGTTGAGGCGTAAAATAACATAACTGTATAAAGCAATAAAAATGAGTGTATATTTTTTGTTTATTAATGAGAACATTGACCACTATATTTCTTTTACGAGAATTTATTATATTTATATATTCAATGAATATATTATATTTCAATATAGCTATAAATTTAGCTTGTTATAAAAACAGCATTTTATTATCAAATGATAAGCTCTTCATACAAATTTTTGGGCTATGATTTGCAATGCAACTATTATTTTTAAGTTCATAATAATGTAAATCATACAGTTTGAACTTAAGAAATTAAAAACGCTAATAACTAAATACACATATAAATATGATATGTTACAAGAATATTAGTAATTAATGTGTCATAATGTATTCTATTCAATACCTTGAAATTAATGCATATTAAATTTTGGAAAATGATTAACAAATCTTCATTTATGAAAACAAAGAATTGAGCACATATTATTTGTAATATATTAAAATATTTATACTAATAAATCAAAATATAGATTTTAAAATATTTATTTTTATAAAACATGTCAAGCCGCCCAACCTGTCTAGTGGTTAGAGTAACTAACTACGGATGGGGAGGACAAGTATTCGAATCCTGGCTCGGGCATGGGTGTACTTTCTCTTCCTATGTGTCTCTTGTCCAAACACCCTATAAATGGGTTTTTGGTGGTGTGCCGTGGGTAGTGCTACTCGCTTCCGTGACTTGGTTTACAGGTACCCACCGGGTAACGATAAATGAGTAGCAGTTTCCGGCCTTGTTGTGGCTAAAAAAGGGTTAATCACCTAAGTGCCCGCCATTGGAATAGAAAAATAAAACATGTCATTTTTATAAAATTATCATAATTAATGAATGTGTCAATTTCATTTCTTGATGTATAACATTCACTCTAAAATTATAAATCTTCTAAATTGTCTATAATTTATGTTAATTTATTCGTGATTATTCACACAAACAGCATTACTATTTCAGAGTTTCTCGATTAACGGGACTCAATACGCTAAAATAGAAAAGTAATTAAATTATGTAACTTACATTTAATAATTTTTTTACAAATATTAAAGTTATGTAAAAATAACTCCCGTCACAAATTTTAAAAAATTACCACTGAGCAATTACCCATTTATCAATTTGAAGAAGGATCGTTTGAACTTTTTTTTTTTCCTTTCTTTTTACAAATACAACTTTTTTCCGAGAATTGAAATTCGTTGTTTAATCTCTTGAAATGTGGGTGCTTTTTTATACGATGGGAAATCTGCACCAAACGTAGTATCAAAATCCTTTGTTTACCACAAATCACATTTTTCAGAAGAATATACATTTGAAACGAGTTCAGAAAATTTCATTTCTTATAATCCGAAAGTATAGTTTTGTGTTCTTCGCTCTCTTCTCATGTAAAGATTACTCGTAATTGGACAAGCGTGGAATTTGACCAGAAAGGCGTGTTTAAAGTAATGAGAAAGAAAAAATTTACAAATAAACGAATTCCGAGAGTTCTTTCATTAGTAAAATGGAAAAACTTTCTTAAAGAAAGTGGGTTTATTTTTCTTTCTCTTATGCAGTACTTTCAACTTTATATAATATGCATCTTACTTTTTCCAAATAATAAAAATATAAAGTTTTAATTTATAAAAATAACATGATAACAATATTTTTTAACTTTTAATTTATTGATGTAACTTATAAAATCATTTCGCTTGAACTATATATCAAATATTAAATTTTTAAATAAATGTTTCATATGGAAATTAATTTTTTTTATCTTAAATGGATCGTTCTATATAATTTTAGTTCTATTTTATTTTGCTAATTTATAAAGATTCTTAAAACTATTGTTTAAGTGTTTGCATATGTGTAAAGAAAAAAATTCAATAAGTTCAAACACAAAAATTAAAAAAACTTTTTACTGCTCAAAGTATTTTAGTATAAAGCAATTTAAATCATGCAGAAATGTTGAAATTAATTTATGAAAATTCAAAATATGTTTGATTATTTTAACAAGACATAAATCTAAATTATTTTAAATAACTGTTTTGAAATGTAGTCCAAAAACATTCAATATTTCCAGTATTATTAACTTCAATAAAAATTTCTATTAATAAAAATGAAATTTTACTATCCATTTTTAAGTATATTTGAAATCTATCAGACATTATTTTATGCGAAACTGAAGTCAAAATATGGCTTTTATAAAAGAGCTGTTGTAAAGGGTGTCTTTATACATTACAGAGATTTCAGAAAAAACGAGCGAAAATTCTAAAACTGCGACCACATTAGTTACTAAAAATAGTTCTCATAAAATGTATGATATTCTAATATGCTCAATTTCTATTAAAGAATCGAAATATTATGATAATTAATAACTTAAAATACTTTCATCAATTAATTAATGAAGGAAAAATTATAAAACATTCACATGATTATCAAATTATTTCTTTGCCTAAATTTTAGCAAAACATTTTTCGAGTAATATTATTTTTATTTCATTTTACTAATCTAGCTTATTGAGAGTTATTTACAAATCTAGCTTATTGTATACTTTTTACTTGAACTCGAATTGTATACTTTTTACTTGAACTCGAATTGTATATCTTTTACTTGAAGTGGAGTTGTATATTTTTACTTGAACTCGAATTGTATATGTTTTACTTGAACTCGAATTGTATATTTTTTTCTTGAACAGTATATTTTTCCTTAAACAATTCAAGTAAAGAAATAACTTTTACTTAAATTTTTATCACAATTATAAATTATACAATTTGTTTTTTCAATAATTTCTTTTAATTGGGCTTGAAATTTTTCTGTAATTAATCCTAAGAAATACACTCAAGCTGAAACAGCATACACTAGGGAAACACTTTTCCTTCGGAAATAAATGCTGCAAAGCCTGTATAAAATTTGACTGAGAAATATAGAGTGCGATAGAAATTTCCTTCTACAGCATTCATTCTTCAAGATAAAAGGTAACCACCTATAATTACGTTCGGAGTCTGCTTTCCAAATCTTTGCCATCAGTCTTCGAGAGAGGAAGGGCTGCAGTTTATGGCAACCGCCATCTGTTATTTTGTGTTTGAAAAGTCGTGCAAGTAAAGCTCCTGATCTGATGAAGAAACTCTCATTTATTTTAAGGAGATCTTCATTTATCAGGGAATAATAGTAGTAATTTCTAACATCTAATGAATAATGATTGGTGATTATATTTTTGTTAATTTCTAAGCAAAACCGTTCTGTGCAGTCATTGGCAGAGGTCAAAAATTATCTGAGAATTTTTGTTACACGTTTAATTTCAAAATTATGAAATATATCCTTAATTTAAAATATTATTAATTTATTTTAATTTCAGTCATGAAAATTAGGTGAATTACAAATTGTTAAGACATTTAATATTTTACATAATTTGTTCTTCCTAAAATTATTATTTAGTTATTTAGTAGCTTATATTTTCTTTATGTGAAGTTTCCTGCATAATATTAATTTTCCAGAAAAAGTCTAGGAACGGAAAGAGAAAATACGGAAAGAGAGAACGAACGAATGAAGTAGACGAATTCATGCAGACAAGTCACAGTGATTTTAGAATAACAGTTCTAGTTATAAATAACCTTCATTGAACTCAATGAACTTTTCTTTTTAAGTTTCAACTCTTTCATTACTAGATAATCATACAAAAGATAAAAAAAAACACATTGAATATTATGTGGAACACTCTTATCTTCAAATAAATAAATGAATTATTAACTATAATCTGTTTTGTGAGATTTCGTTAGCATACAGATTTAATAGTATATCACGGACTAATATCAAACATGGTAAACATTGTCAAGTGATCTCCAACCCATGCATAACATCTGCTTTAAGAATGTTTTTGAATACAATATTTATAACATTTTTAAGGATTTTCAGTTTTATTAATCGTTGTATTATCCTAATAATACTGTTAAGACTAAATGTTATTTTTGTTTAACGATCAACAATTATCATTCATAGTTTAAAAAAAAAAGCCATAGCTAAAATATGCAATCATACAACAAATTGAACATAATTTCCCTTCAGACGATAAATGTATTTACTGTTAGTTTTTTTTTTCAACTTCATATCCCAGCGAATATAAAAAAATTACATATTTGAGCAACATCTCAAAATGCAAGGATTTTCTGTCACTGGTTTCATTAGTAGTCTTAGTCTATTTTTACTCATGAATAATATTAAAGGCTTTACAATTTTCTAACTTCAAATTGCCATTGAAGATAGAAAATTATATGATGTTAAAAAAGTTGATTTTTCTATGATTTTAAAAAGGTGTTTATATCAAAACTAAAGATATTTGTTATATATAATTATAGAATTCAAAATCAAAAATCAGAGTTTATTTTCAATTAGACAATTTCATATATAAAATAAATATTTTTACTGTACAAAAAATATTAAAGATTGGCCTGACTTTCATTATTGTTCATCAACAAGTAACACTTTTCTTATACTTTTCTGCAAATTTTTAATTGTTAACAATATTACCTACAAATTATACCAATAACTATCAAAATATGTATGATTATTGTTGCTTTGAGAGTTGTCTAATTAAAACATAACATTTTGCAAAGCTGAATGAATGTGATTTTTAGATTTCAAACTTATACATGTTTTAGTACGGAATAAATTTTATTTAAAAATTCTTTTTTTTTATTTTCTGTGTCTTTCCATTTTATTATAACACCTTAATCTTCTTAAGAGATAGTAAGAAATCTGATAAAACCCTAAATTTTATGAGATTATGAAAAAAGTATATGTTTTTCTGGAGTTAAAATCTCCTTCATAAAAAAAGGATGATAATTTTTCTTTCACATTAGCAAAAATGTTACAAAAGCATCTCTCATTTACTTCGCTTAAAATAAATTTCCAATTATTATAATTGCTTCGCCTCGCGTGCTTGCGAATCTTAATTTACGAATAAAAAATTGAGCTAGGCCTTACTTTCTATCATGCTGCGTTCATTATAAGTTTTGTTGGGGGTAATTATGTTACGTTAATAACTTAAGCCAATAACAATTGTTTTAATGAGCGTGAGTCATCATTAGTGTTCCTGCAGTGTTATTCATTAACGTAATCAAGGTAATTAACGTCTTTGTTACTGTTATCCATTTGCTTTTCATAAAGTATCCAAAAGGTATAAGTAACATCTAGAAGCTTTAAGTTTAAAATTAATTCTACTAATTTAAAATTCTATTCGTCTCTAAACATTCACTTACAATAAGCTTAACAGAAAGAAATATCTTTTTTTTATATGTTGCCAGTATGTTTCTTTTTTCAATTCAATAAATTCATAGAAAGGATTTTGAAAACTTAATTTAAGTAATTTTTTCATTTATCATTCATCAAATTCAGTGAATATGTATCCTGAAAATATGAAGAATTTTTATACTAGTGTATATTGTATTTGTAAAGAAAAATAATTAGTAGCTATTAATTTTATTAAAAATAAACGATGAACTTATGATAAAATTTAATTTAATATTTTACAGAAATTTATGAACCGAACATAAATATTTTATAAAAAATATCTTTACTCAACAGGCTAATTTTCAAATAATGTATTCAATAATACTGAATACTAAGAAATGCTTACGACATATTGCATTTTGCATATATAATTATCTAATATACTTGAGATATCACTTAAATAGCAGCCAGATTGATAAAAATGTACCTTGTGCAAGCAAATAGGGCAAATAAATAAAAATTTAAATTAATGATTGAAACGTGTGAAAATCAAAGTTATTCAATTGATTATCAGTCAATTAAGAATTGATAATCAATAAGAATTTGAAAAAGGAAAAAGTTATTGTGTACTTATTATAATAATTTCAAACGACAGATATAACAAAATGATAACATGAAAATGACAAAATGCTAAAGTGCATTGATAATTACAGAAAAAATAAAAGTAAGCTACACGGACTTAAATAAAACTTGTCTATCTCATTGGAGAAAATAAGTATAATTAGAAAAATAACTAAAGATTATTTATGTAAAAATCTAAAGAATAAATAAAACTTAAATGAAAATGAAATAAGATTAAAGTGAAAATAAAGCAAAATTTATGTAATATGTGGAATATATTTGAAAAATAAAAATTTCCACAATAAACATGTTAACAACAAGAGTAACAGGTGAGTAACATATTGTAACGATTAACATGAGCATGAGTATCATGTTAACAGCATTAGTATCATGACTACCATAATTAATGAGATATAATATAAATATATGAATCATAATAAATAAAATTAAAAGTTATCCATGAATAAATTTAAAATATATAACTTAAATATCATTACTATGCAAAGGATTTAACAGAGAAAAACTTAAACTAAATAAAATATTTAGCTACGAGTTAGCTAAAAAACAAAGAAAGAAAAGTAAGATATTTATGTTACTAGCCTCAGTCGTATGTAAACCAGAAAAAAAAAAAGTTAAAAAAATGAACCATCTTAACAGATAAAAAAACGGATTTGTGTGAAAGAATTTTTAATTAATATGAACAAAGGAAAATAAATTAAAATATTTATTTTATTACCTGATTTATCATGACTATCATAAGGAAAAGATATGGAAAAGAAAGATCTGCTAAAATCTCTATCATGTGCATATAAAAATCGCAAATATGTAATTTAATGCAATATAAATACAAATACACAAATGAGTTACTGCGAAATACATAAGTATAGATCAATGATAAATTATATCTCTTATGTTACAATAAAAGTTAAAATTTAATGCTTCTTCCAAACATTTTTAAAAATTGTAAATTTTGAAAATAAGGTGGTTTTTTATCAAAGTATAACCAGTGACTATATTACAAATTTTAAAAACTATCCTGTTTGAAATTCTTTATTTTTTCTTAGTTGAGTAGATATATATCTAGTTAGAATATAACTAGACAAAAAAAAAATAGCATTGCTTTGCAAATAAGAAGGAGCGATAAAACTAAGTTTTATTATGAAATACAAGATTTATTAGCTTTTGCTATGTACGGGTGTAGAAGTTTAAGTAAAGTATTGAAAATGTTGAATATTTTTTTTAAAAATAGGCTCAAAAATATATATTGTTTTCTTATATTTAATGCAAAAATTCGCTAGCAGAAATGTTTTCTTTTTAATGAAAAAATATTTCTAAGGTTTAGAAATGAAATGTGTAATTAATGTAAATTTGTCTATTTCATGAGGAAATTCAAAAACAAAAATGAAAGCAATTCGTGAAAATAAATAGAAATTCATTATAGCAATAAAGACTTCATTTTATCCATAGTTATTTTATTGTACTTTTAAAATTAAATTATTCAACAAAACTATTTTTCCTTATATGTCAAAATTAAATATGTTTTCACTGATTAAATTAAAAATGTTTCAAATCAATGTCTGAATAAAAAAGAAAAATTGAAAATGTTAAAAATATATGGATTCCACTCTTGTCTAAAATATTAAAACTAAAAGTAGTTATCTGTTGACATTAGATTTTAAATGCTTAATTTATTGTATAATTTATTTACATAGAAAAAATAGTACTTTGATAATTCTTTATACTGACGTAAAAAAAATGAATAAAATATACAATCTGACACTTGAAAGGATCCACTGGTTTTTAAAAGTAATGCATAACTTACGGCATTATGAAAGTTTGAAAATTTGCCAAACATCATGAAACAAATTTTTACTAGAATATTTAAAAAGGCATAGTATCTTATCATAAACAGCATACGAAACAATGGTAGAAGAAGAAGATAAAAAATGCCCCATCCCACCTTCAGGGTTTTTAATGACTAAAAGTCACTAACAACGCTATATTACTCTTTTTCTCACTGCTCCTCAGTTCGTATATCTTTTTACCCGTGGGCAGTTCTGTATCTGATATTTCACAAAAGAAGTTGCAGGCATTCGAAAAGGTTGGGGAAAAAAAATGAACCAAGCTAAAAAGAACATCAAATCGATGGTATAGTATCTGTAGCCTATTAAACATCTTTTTTATTTTTTTTTCACCACTACTATTCTCGAAACTCTTATCAGTTTTATTAAATATCATCAAGCTCGAATTTAACTTTCCCCGTATCATATAAAAGCTCATGTCTGTAGAAGATAAGGCTTTTTTGAGAAAGAAATCAGATGGGTAAAAGCAGAACTTTTGAAGTATTAGAAGAATTGATGAGCACTTTCAGATGTAACATAGCTACCATGATTTTTGACGTCATTCTTGAAATTGTAACATACACATGGATCAAAATATATATTTATTTTACAACAAAATATAGATTGTAATCTTTGTTTCCATTAATATTTAAATTTTAATGTTAGAATAAATCAATTTTTTATTTTTAAGATAAATGTAAACTTGTAATCAATTAAATATAAATAATTTAAAAAAAATATTAAATTTTGGAAATATTTGACATATTAAATTAATAATTAAAATATATTTTATATAAAATATCATTATATTTAAAAATTACAAATATTAAAGTTGGAAAAAATCGGGTAAATATAACCCATTATATTATATCTTGATAAAATGCGGTTAAAATTTGATTCTTATATCTTCCAAACGTAAAGAAATAAATTCATTTCATTTACATGTAGAAAATCACAAGCTATATTCACTTACATTTTTTTCAGTGAAAAAAAAAAAAGCAACGTTATAAGTGACTTTTTATTGGCACATTTACACAGAAAATTTTAAGTAAGGTTTAAGTTAAACAACTTTCTTCCTTATTTGCATAAGTAAGCACTATAAAATGAAAATTATTTAAAAAATAAATATTTTCTTTCGTATAAAAATTTATTCAAGATAAAAAAAAAAATATCCTTCCTTTAATCGGTGCGGTAAAATATTCAACGCCCACTCAAGATAAGAAAGAAAAAAGCACTTTTCTTCATTAATGGCACTCACTTTGCACTCAATAGCACTGCTCTACCCGTTATGAAGTATGTCATGTATGTAACTACCGGTTCTTTTTTTTTCATGCATGGATGTCATCTTTGGTGGTTCCGAATCAGCGGAAACAATAATGAAATTAGTTGATTTTGTAAAAAAAGGAAAACTCATTAAAAGAGATTGCGTTTACATTAATTGCTAATTAATACCGCAAGTTCCATATTCATAATTGAATAAAGTACGCTCCCGACACGATTCCTAAGGGAAACGTTATAAAAATCGAAGGTAAAAGAAAAGAGGGATAGTAGAGGGATTTAATTAACTTTTATGAAAGTGACAAATGTGGTTATATTTATGCAATGAAATGAACAAATAAAATTAAATATTGCAGATGGATTGAAGGCACTCTACAAAAGATAAAACTGTATACACACACGCGCACAAAAGCATTAGATGCGAAAAATTCAAAAATGAAAATGAATATAAATGAGAAATCTCTACTGTGAATAAATTACTGAATAACATAAAATGAATAAATTTAAAAACATAATAAAAATATTGTACATTCGGCAACATTAAAATTATTATTAATGATTTAATATCGTACTTCACAAATTTATGTTTCCAAAATGATGCAAATAAACATGTGTTACAAACATGAATTGAAACTTAAGCATTATTTATCAGAATCACTTATTCAAGCAGAAAGATTTAAATGGTTGAATTTTACAATTATCCTAATTTAATATAAGTACAATATTTTACATTTTTGTAAGGATTTTAAACACTGAAATTAAAACAAGTTTTATGAATTTGTATTTTTAACCTCATTTTTTAAGTTATAACTAATACATTGGCAGCATGAGGAATTAACAATTTAAAAATACTTTCAAGAATTTTTTTTATATTTTGTTTGGTGGGTAACAAAATCTATGCTAAGTTGTTACTTGTTCCATTAATAAAATTTGCTGTTATACATTTGTAAGTAATTTCCAAAACTGACGAGTTTTGTTGTTTATTTCCGTTATATTTTAAAAACGTTTCCTAGTGATATAATGTTAAATGGAATATAGACACGTGTGTATTCACAATGTTTTAGAAAATGTCTCTATTTTCTCTCATAAATGACTCATCAAAATCATTATTATATTCAATAACTTATCAGAAACAAAGTTTAATTAAATTAACTTATAATGTAAACATTTCAGACTGAATCGTATATAACAAAAAAGTATTTAAATTGATCGGCATGATTAAAAAAATAAAGATATTCTGATAAAAAAATGAGAGTTTTTTGTTTATATTTTACATAAAATCACAGATATAATTTAAACCACTAGAAGAATATTTAAATGCTAATTTAAATGAATTCTCCTTTTGCACATAATCAACATTCAAAGTTTCTGACTTTAAAAATATTTTATTATTCAAGTTAAATTAAAATAAAATAAAGATTCTGGAATAAAAGAAAGTTATAAGAAAGCAAAATTTAAAACTAAGTTGGAATTTTTCTAAAATGAAATAAAAAAAAAACTACTGAAGCAACTAAAATTGACTGTTAAAAGGTTAAAGAATCTAGTTGTTGTTATAAATAAAATCATCATGTAGTGTTAGTTCAAAATTTCATAATGTTAGCTTTTATATACTTATATATATATATATATATATATATATATATATATATATATATATATATATATATATATATATATATGATATGATAATAGAAAGAAAAAATCTTGCAACAAATAGTTTCATTTTAATTAGATTCTTCTCTTATTCGGGTAGCATTTGAACATCTTCTTAGAAAATTCAATTTTATGAAGATAATTTGATATAAATGAATGTAATAATTATTAATACAGAAATAATGAAATATTTAATTTTTATTTATCTCAGATTTAATTGGAACATCTTTTGAGTTTTGCTCAGAAATAAATACTATTATTCTTCACAAATATTTTAAAAAATTAATATGATAAATATTAATAAAATGTCTTAAACGACAACTCATAATTCATAATTTGACAATCTATTATTAAAAATTATTTTTTATTAAAATTCTTTCTTTTATTAACTAATAATTGTAAATCGAATTTTTAACATTTTGAATTATTTCTTAAGTTTTCCATCTTGATGTTAAACTTTTTCTCTGGAAAATATGCTATTAAATAAAACTACATTAAAACAGATTTACATTCTGCAATTAAAAATTAATTGCATATTTCACTTAAAGCACAATGTTTTTACTTTTTTAAGCAATATATCACCTAAATTTTTAAATCTTAAAAAAGAATCCTATTAAATTACTTAATTTAAGAAATTTGTTTAATTACTTTCAATATTTCCTATAATATTATAAGAGAGTATTTATTCAAATATATTAATAGATAAGTAAAAGATAAGCATATTAACGGATTTGCTTTCACTTTTAAATTTACGTTTAACTTAACCATTAGTAAAATCTATAATTTTATTTTCAAGAAAAAGTTAAAAGCTAAAAAAAAATGTGATTTCATATGCTACATTATTTGAAAGTGGAAAACAACTTTCGAGACATAATTTAGGAAAATAAAATGAGTTAGTTAATTAGATTTCTAACTCAAAGCATATGTATATGCATCCAAGGAAATTCAATCATTTTTCTAACCCGTAAAGAATATTCGTGTAGCAGTTCAGGTGATAAAAAGATTTTCATCTTTCTCGAAATTCCTTTTTAATTTCTAGAAGAAAATTAAATCTACTCAGCGTCATTTTTTTTTCATTCTCTCTTCTTCCCTTTCACCTGTGCTACTCCATAATTTGTTCTAGAAACGAAAATAAAAAAAAAAGTAATCTTCAATGCAATCATATTCTTTGCAGCCTTGAATTACTTCGTGTTTTGTTAAATTAACATATAACATGTTTCATTCGACTAATTCTTTTTCTTTCTTTTTAGATGGGATTGGAAAGTTCGTGATTTCTATACAAGTGGGTTCTTTCGAATCGATTTTTCTCTGTCTCCTGGAAAGGAAAGCGGGAGAGGAAAAAAATAAGTGGCGAAAGATAAAAGAATGGAAAGAAAACCACAAAAAGACCATATCGACCCCTGCATCGCTCCAGGAAACGTAAAGAAATCGCATGTCTCACGAAAATGCCTCGCATGGTTGAAAGAAAGTATAAAGTGAACCTGAGGTAGAACATTTCTTAAGCCAATCAAAGACGACCGGTGGAAAAAATGCACATTTAAAATGGCCTCAAGTGACTCTGAACTTCACCCAGTTCCATTAGTTTTGGCGATAAACATTTTCAAGCTATAATGGCTGCTTCTTTGAGAATTGGTGTTTCCGAATAAAATATGTAAGAAAAAAACACGCAAACTAAATATGACTTTCAATACTTATATTTCCAGTACTTTAAAATAAAATATTTTAAAAGCAGCAAAATAGTCATATATTTGAATTTTGCTATTCTGATTGATTGATTGATGAAACTTTATTAATACCTTAATTTTACAACCATGACACATGAGTGATAAATTCTGAATATATTTATACGAATTTGAAGAAAAAAATATTAGATCAAAAGTACATAGCAGATGTAGAAATTTGTCTAAAAGTAAAAAACTAAACATGTTTCTTCAGCTGCGAAAAAGTCTCAAAATTTTTGAACTGACGTGCCTTACAGTTTACAATAGAATGTTCTTACCTCATATTGCTTCTTCAGGATGCAAGATAAGAACTACGCATTTCGTATTCTACTTATTGTGCATTTTGTGCAATCTAACTAGCGCACAAGTTTTTGCAAGAGAATGTGATTTGAGTAATATGGAAGAAGAACACACCATGACATGTCGAGTCAGGAGTTGGCCCAGCATATCGGAAATTGACGAAACGGACCTGGATCCATCTAATTTCGTCACTATATTCTGTGATGATCCTATTCGAGAGAGTGTAATATCGAATGGAACGTTCAGCAAATTGAATAATATAAAATCTCTCGCTGTCGAGCACTGTAATATTCAGACATTTCCGGAAGCATCGTTTTGGGGACTGAGTAATTTGGTAAATCTCACTGTTCATTTGAACAAGACGAGCACGAAACCACTTAATTTCAAAGGTGATACATTCGTTGGACTGTCACATCTACATAAACTGGAACTGGATCACAACAATCTTGTTGTTCTGCCCGCTAACTTGTTTTGCAGTCTTGATAATCTAAAAATTCTGAATCTTACAGATAGTGAATTAGACGATGCAAGAAGTATTGGTCTAGGATCGTTAGAAAACACAAGATGCTTACCCGAACTCTTAGTTTTGGATTTATCATATAACATATTGAAAAGCATCCCCGATGGAATATTTTCTTCCCTCATCTCTCTGAAAGTGCTCCATTTAAATAATAATCAGCTGTCAGAACTTTATCCATACGCTTTCAGTGGCCTTAGTAGACTTCAGAGTTTAGACTTATCCAACAACCGAATCAGCCACCTTCCGGAACAAATATTTCAACAATCAACTGACATTTTGGAGCTTTATCTGCAGAATAATTCTCTGAGTTCATTGACACCTCGAGCGTTCCAAGGCTTAAGGCAGCTGGTGGGATTAAATCTGAGTTATAATTCCCTAGAAAACATAATTTCCTCTGAAACACTGGCGGATTTAAGTCGTTTGTTTGTACTAGATTTGAATCATAACAAATTCCAAGTTATTACCGAGACAAATTTCCACTTGATCAGAAGCCTCCAAATACTTTATCTTAGTTACAACGCTATTCACAATATTAGCGATAATTCCTTCTCTTCTCTGAGAAATCTCCACACTTTGACGTTGTCAGGGAACAAGATACGATACATAGATATCAATACATTTAGTGGATTAGAATCATTAAATTATTTAGCTCTGAGTAATAACGATATTGAGGTTATACATCCTCGGGCATTTACGTCTTGCAAGTCAGTTCAAAATTTGAAATTGCGATCAAACAGATTAATTGATTTTCCCAAAGCTATAAATGACTTAACGTTGCTTCGCCATTTGGATCTAACACATAATAAACTTTATAACATTAGCAATGCTACATTTCAAGGATTAAAAAATATTGTGAGCTTACACATGGCTAAAAATAAAATAGGAAATCTTACTAAAGGATGTTTTCAAGATTTATCTTCCTTAAAGACTCTTGATTTTTCATATAATAAAATACAATCTCTTGGGCACAGCTTATTCGATGATGTTCCGGAACTACGGGTAGCAAAATTCAATGACAATCATTTGACAGATATTAATGGTCTTTTCATGAATCTTCGATATCTTCACACGTTGAATGTTTCACGGAATATTATTACATGGTTTGATTATGCTCTTGTTCCAACAGATCTGAAAACGTTAGATATTCATGATAATGAAATTGATGGGTTAGGAAACTATTTTGAATTAGAACAACTCATGCATTTGAGAAATCTTGACGCTTCACATAATTTAATACGTGAACTGACAACAGCTTCTTTGCCGGACAGCATAGAAATAGTTTCATTTCGCTGGAACAGAATATCAGTTATAGGACCATTCACTTTCATGGCAAAAACAAATCTGACATTTGTTGATCTTACTGGAAATGCTATTTCGCATCTTGACATTAATGCTTTCAGGCTAAGAAGTATTCCATTAAATCAACCCCTTCCAGAATTTCTGCTTTCTAACAATACTCTTATATGCGATTGCAGCATGGAATGGTTGCTGAGAATTGAAAGCAAAGATGAAAGTCGACAATATCCTACAATCGTAGACCTCGGAGATGTTATGTGCAATGTGACTTTACCACGACAAACTGCAGTATTATCCATGTCCCTTACCAAGCCTTCTGATTTCTTATGCAAGTACCGTATTCACTGTTTTGCTCTATGTCACTGTTGTGAATTCGATGCCTGCGATTGTGAAATGGTTTGTCCTGAAAACTGCACGTGTTATTCTGATCAAACGTGGAACACTAACATGGTCGATTGCAGTTTGCGTGGATATTCACATGTTCCAAGTAGAGTCCCGATGGATGTAACGGATTTATATCTTGATGGTAATGATATGAGCCATGTGGGAAGCCATTCTTTTATTGGACGGAAAAACTTGAGAGCATTGCACCTCAATAACAGTAACATCCACATTATTCGTAATCGTACTTTTAATGGCTTACAAAATTTATTAGTATTGCATTTGGAAAACAATCATATTACAACAATAGAAGGCCATGAATTCAAAAATTTAACCAAATTACAAGAACTATATCTTTCACATAATAAACTAAGATCTATAAAGCATGAAACATTTAAACATTTGAAATTTCTTCAAGTTCTCTATATTGACCACAACCAAATTTCCGAATTTAATGTTTGGATTCTTAAATACAATAGGGCATTAACAAGAGTCAAGGTTGGCCACAATAAATGGAACTGTGAATGTGCTTTTATTGAACGGTTCAAATATTGGCTAATAAAGCATCCATCTACTGTAATAGATCAGGGTAGTCTTCGATGTTCTTACAATAATTCAACTACGATACTTTTATTTGAATTCAGTAATTCCACGTGTTCAAATTATAGTGTTGTACCTTTTACTTCAGCTGAATTTGTGGAAGAATACATATCTGTTGTGATTTTAGTCCCTATGTTATTGCTTGTGATGTTCCTTGCAATATTTTTTGTGTGGAAATACCGAAACAGCATGAAGATGTGGATATACAACAAGTATGGTGTAAAACTATTCGAGAAAAGTGATTATCCCGCTGAAACCGAGAAGCTGTTTGACGCTTTTGTGTCATACTGTAAAAAAGATGAAGCTTTTGTTTCCCAAATGGTGGCTCCAGAACTAGAATGTGGTATACCACCTCAAAGATTGTGCTTAAGATATAGAGATCTTCCTGTAACTAGATACATGGCAGAAACTATCTCCGAAGCTATAGAATGTAGCTTCTGTAGTATTGCTGTTGTGTCGGAACAGTACTTGAAAAGTGAGTGGTGCCTTTTCGAATTAAAGGCATGCCACCACGAGAGTCAATGCAATCGGCGTCATAAAGTAATTATAATCCTTTTGAACAAAGTAGATTTGAAGGAACTTGACAATGATGTGAGAGCTTGTTTTAAAGCAGCAGTTATAATACACTGGGGTGACCGAAGATTTTGGGAAAAACTCCGTTACTCTCTGCCAGAAGGCAAGAACCACAAGCATCACTCGGACTATTCTGACAATAAATTGTCAACAACACTCAGAAGATCTTCAGTATCAAACTCTGTTAAACTGGTATGATTGCGAAATTTTAAAGCAGTCTATTGTGTTACTTACTTAAATATCTATTTGCTGTGCATTTTTCAAAAATGATGTTTGCAGTTAAATATTTAAAATAAAAATGCTTGTAATATCTGTTAATATGTGTGACCATAAAGAGAGTAAAGTGCATTATCTAATACTCAAAAATTGAAATTTTACGTTGAAATATATATTTATGTTAATACAGATTTAATTTTTTACATTAACATTATCGACAGACTAATCAATAAAATATTGAACACTCAATGGCATAGATTAAAAATATTTATCCTTTTACATTTCTTCTATCAAAGTGATACATTGGAGTTTTTTAAATTTTAAACATATTTAATGTACTGCTATAAATAAAATTAACGCATTTGCATGTCTTTTAACATTGAATATTTTTAATTAGCTTGTATAATAATTTAGTATGAAATGTTTTATTTAAAAAATCGTGAGTATATATATGTATTCTTTTTTATTATTTGTACTTAATGTTAAACAGTATAAATATTTTATTATAAATTAATTTGCAAAATATAACTAAACATTTCGTTTTTTTTTTTTTTTTTTTTTTTTTTTTTTTTTGCTGCAATATTTTTTATTCAGTCTGGAGTATTCTTGCTTAGATTACCACTATTGTCATTCATTTTTTGTAAATCAATATGAAAAATAAATTCATTTGCTTAATGTGCAGTTAAATCTTTTGGTGTTTTTGAGCGCAAATTAATTAAGAAAGAAAATATTGTATATTTAAAGAATGGTGTGTTTTGTATGATTAAAATATAATATGGTGATAATAAATATTAAATAAATATGATTTGAACTTTTTTCTTATAATAACATTCATAGTTTTATAATTAGTTAATGTTACGGACTGTTTTTTTTTTTTTTTTTTTTAAATAAATTGCAAGAATAAATACCATCAGCTTTCTGTTGAATATTTAACGAAATTTTAAATTTAATAATTGCAATATTTACTTTGTTTCAAACATATATTTTATCAGTTTAAATGTCTCTTTGCAATTAAATCATCGGTTCATTTTTATGAATTGTATGAAATATCTGCAACGTGAAAAAAATAATTTATGATTTACATCATACTGATATTAATTTAAATATTTATACTAAAAATAAATTTTAAATTTGGATTTATAAACATAATTATTTTCTACTATTGATAAACAAGAACATCATATCAGTGCATGATAGGCATAAAAATTATAATGAAAATCTAGATGCATGTTTATTAGAGTGAGAATGACATTATGTTTAAATTTTATGAAAATAATGTTGAATTTTATATACTTTAAGATGATCAAATTTTATAAAATGTAAGTGTGTTGAATTTTATGTGATTTCTATCAGGGATTTAAATGTGAAAACATTTATAATGATTTTTTTTTTTTTTTTTTTTTTTTGGATAGCTAATTTTTCTCATAAATTAAACATTCATTTAAGGTACTTACTTACTCATCAGAATGCAATTACAATTAAATTATTACCTAACATGTTGTTGAACAATGATTTATTTACTTGCAAATCATATGATTTGATTGTATGTAATAAAAAAATATTTTTTTTTTAAATGAAATCAACTTTGAATATTCGCAACTTTTATTTAATATGATTTATCTTTATATTTATCTAAAAATTATTTTCTGAATTCTTGTTATAAATGTGTTCATAGGAGATTGTATTTTAAATAAACGAAAAAATAAAATATTCCAGGATACATTGTAAAATTAAGTGATAAAGATGTTAATAATAACTGTATGTTTTTAATAGATATAACTCCACCAAAACATTTCTAATAATATTAAATTTATTCCAATAAATTCTAATAATAATACTAAATCATTTTATTTGTTAACGAATTAAATCTTATTTTTCAAATTTAAACTTTTATCATTCTTTTATAAATGAAGGATAATAGTTCATTAAATTCAACACCATTAATTTGAATTAATATGACGTACTTCATAAATATTTTAAGGTAGGAGATAAAAAATCTATCAAACATTTATAAATATTTTCCAATGGTATGCCAATGTTTTTTATACTCAAAAATTTATTGTATTTAAACAAGCACTCAGAAATGTATTAAATATTTAAAAGCAATGTGATATATGATAATTTTCTACCCTCAAAGTGCAGCTTTACCGTGACATCTGCTAATTTAGATCCTTCGAATTTAAATAGCAGAAAGTTTTACCCCATTTGTTTAACATAGAATGCGGACACAGCATCTTGACATCCTGAATAATTTACTCGCCTCTCCAGAACGACGGCATGTGAAAAGTCCACTAAATATTTTTCTCTCCCAAATCAAATAGGGCGAAAACTTACGGGTTGCCATGTCTGTTCATTAAATAAGCAGGTTCCAAACTCTTGGTTCCACCGTCGTTTTGAGTGATTTAATTTACGAGGGCCCAAGTGAGTTTGCCAAAGAATCCTAACACCATCTCAACTATATTAACGGATATGCGAGCAAACAGGTTGTTTACCCTTAAGCAAGAATCAATATTGATCGGTTTGAAGAAATGTGACGCTCATGCCTTCTCCTAAACCAAGGTAATGAAAGCATGAATGGCACCTTGCACTTCCTTGCTTATTAAATCCCTGGAAGCATATACCCGGAAATATACTTATAGCTTAAAGTTTGAAAAATAAGTTAGAAAATGTGGTTGTACTTGACATCATGATGATGAAACTTCTGCGATAAAGGCTAAGATTTAATATGGATTATATATACTACGGCTCTTATACACATCATCAGGAACTATTCATTAGAAATGGAATTAAAAATGTACATATTTATCTGCCCACACACATATATAATCTACATATTTATCGGATAGTAAATAAAAACAATGTTCTTTATTTGTTTCAAAGTTTGCTTTTTCTTTTATGTAAACAGGAAACTTTTCACGCAAAGGACTAAACTAAAATTTTCTGTTTAAATTATACATTCAAATACACAGAAATAAAAAGAAAACAATATAAGAAAGTATATTTGTCACTTATTATGTCCTCTGAATATGTGTCCACTGAAAATATTATTTTTTATTTAGTTAGAAATTTAAAAATATATATATATATATATATATATATATATATTGGAAAATTTAAATAAAGCAAAATAAAATATCGTAATAATATAAATTGAATATGTAAATTACCTATTACATAAAAGAATACTTATATTAAGAGGTTTGAATAAGATACAATTTCTCTATAATAAATAAAATAAAAATCTAAATTTTGAAGTGTCATGTTAAATATGTAGTGTCAGAAAATAATAAAAAAAAAATAAATTCAAAATTAGAGCAACTTATTTTGTGACTAATTTTCTTGCAAACAATTATTACAATAAACTGCTAATATGTTTTTATAAATATTTTTAAGATTTCAAAATACTTACGCTAATATTTTATAGAAAGCTTTTTTTAATTATGATTTTCATAATATATAATTACACTACAAATTTTGAATAAACACTTTATTTACTTTTATTTTAAATGTTGATTACATGACCTTCGTTAAAATAAATAAATGAATAAGCAAATAAAAATGTTATTTTCTGAAAGCTACTGTATTAAGTGAAATAATAGAAAAAATTCAGTTTTATGATTGCATTTTCTTTAAAATCTTTTCTGGAGTAAAACAGAAGTAAAACAGTTATAAGTAAATATAAATGTAGCATAATATTTTGGTTTTCTTAATGTCTTTTTTTAACTAGGCCCAAAAACTTTGAGCTTTTAAATACATTCTAAAGGCATGTGTATAAAAAATTAAAGGCATTCAAATAAGTTTACAATAGCGACATTTTAAGAAAATGATAAGAAATTGCATTTATCACATAAGTAAAACCTGACGTATTTTTTAATGTAAATCAAAAATTATTTCTTAGTTAACATTATATTTCAGTTGTAACAAATTAAAATAATCGATTCTAAAAGCAACAACAAAAAATCATATAATGCTTAAAACATTGAGATAGTCATTGAGAATTATTTCAACTTTCATTAATTACTTTAATTAAAGTGCAAATTGAATTATTTTATTTTTACTTGCATCAATTTAGTATGTTTTGTATCAATTTGTTCAGTTTCACATAGAAGACTTATTGGACTATGACATACGGATTCATGTTATTACGAGACATTCTCCATTACCTCAAGGCCTTTGGAAATTTAAATGACAAGTAGAAATCCATATCCAAAGTTAGTTAACAGCCGTAACAGAGCCACCAGTCAAACAAGGAATAGAATACATACAATTTGGTTCATTATTTTTGTTGCTTTATCAATCTTTTACAATAGGAATTACCCTAATTAGAATTTTTCCTACAGTTTAAAGTAAATTCCTAACATGCATGCTTGCGGTATAATTTGAATCGGCAAACTGTTGAACCAAAGATAAAGAGCTAACCTTTCAGTTGGCAGAATGGGTGAAAGATAATGAAGCTAAAATGTGAAATAGGTGACTTCTTTTCTAACCAGAAACGAAGAAATGTTTTCGGTAGGTCACACATCACCATTCGTTGTTATATTCAATTGTTAAGGGAGCAGATAATATTCTTGTTCACACAAAATACAACAATTATTGCAAAATTATGTCATACGTAATGATATTACCACTTAAAAACCAATATATAGGATACAATCAAATTTTAATTCCTAATCATTAGTATTAGGATTTGATTATTACCCGTCCTCATTTAACATCTTCGAAGAATGTACCATTAAATTATTTATTTTATGTATATATTAAATTTATTAATAATCATCTTTATATATTTTCAGTGTTATGACAACCATTATCTTTATAAAATCAATATTGTATCATTTTTAACTATTCAGTTAAAAGGAGAACTTTACATTGTACTTATTATTACAATAATGAGATAAACATTTTTAATTAAGAAGTGTGTATATTGATTTTAAGTCTTATCGAAATAAATTATATTTGCATTTAACTGCTAAGCTTCTGTACAAATGCAATATCAAATGAGATGGGATATTCCAACTTTCTATTGGACAAATAACACGCAAACTGAACAGGATAGTTTTGTTAGTTCTGAAATATGTTAAATTTAATTAAAAATAATATTAACCAATAAAAATTGGTCATCGTACTTTATTAAAGACACTACGTTTATAGTTCTTTGGAATGGTATTTTATGATATGACATTGTCAAAATGAGCCAGAAGCATTGATTAATTCAACAAAAACATTGATAATTTTAAATCTACATCTATAAAGCCAGGTTAGCCTGGTTAGTTAGGGCGTTAGTTTTCGTTATCGGAAGTTAGCAATTTTGTATCCTGACCCAATCAAATGTAAGTCGTCTTCGATTATAGTGGCTGGGGCATGTTAAATATGTCGTAGTTTCAATGTCAAAAATGTAAAACGATTCTTCTAGGAGTGGCAGACCAAGTTTCGGAGCCTTTTGATTGGTCTTTGATTCGAAAGTACGAAGATCCACCCCTTTCGGGATCACGATGACACACCCACTTGTTTACGCCTTTTATAACTTGCCATCTCTTAATTTCCTCGTGTAGAAAAGTTGACAATTTTGGGGGTTGTTATATAAATATAAAAAAAAAATAACTTCAGTGACTTTATAACCTACATCGAATTTACCACCTGCTTACATAGCTTAGACTTTACGAGGCCAAAATGTGTACTTAGATTTTGAAAACCTGCCTACTTATGAGCTGCAACTTAAATAAGCACTTAAATGATACATATTGCACTTAAATAATGCAATGAAAATAGAGAATACATTGGATATTTTTGTCATATAGCCTACCAAAATGAACAAAACAACTTTCGGACCAAAGGAAATTTAAAAAAAAAAAAAAAAAAAAAAAAATATCTCCTAATTTATAGCTCTAGTTTAATTATGAAAATATGAAATCCTATTGTTCAAGATATAAAAACTTTAAATTATTATTTATTCATAATTTACAATGCCTGAAAATCAAAATAAAATCTCCTTTATAGATTTGCTAAAAAAGAAGGCAAGTAAATATATAATGTTCTTTAGTAACTAAGTTATCGAATACTTGTGTCGATACTCTTTTTAATGATGTTATAATGCATCTATCAAAATTAGCATTTTGGAAAAGATGATAACGCATTCATCGAAGAAGAAAGAATTCGTTTTACAAAAATAAAATAAATAGTAAAAATAATTAGTTTAAATAAACTAATTTCTGGGACTGTAGAAAGAAGGGAGATTTGTTGCTATTCCAAGATGTATTGCATAAAAGACACTTTTTTAAAAAAGGAAAATAAATATATCCTTCTTTCTTGAAGTAACAAGCATTCATGAATTAACTTAAATTAATCATACAGCTCTTTAAATAATTTAACATTGTTTTCATATCAGCTTTAATATTATGCTTTAAATGAATTACGAATGCTTTAGGAAACATTTCGAAAGGGAATTCAGTTAATAGAGCAAATCAGAGAAATATAGACACATTGATATAAAACTCACTCTACTTTAAATTACATTTCTCAATCCAACACCAATAAAAATTCGACAGTTAATTAGAATAAATATTTTTTACAAGAATTGGTATTCCAATTTGTGCCTGCTTTATCTCCAAGGACAAATAATTAAAAAGTTTTGTCAGCTCACTTACTACACATGAAAATAGAATGTACTCTATAAAACATGCATATTAAGAATATTTTTAAGGAGTTAGATTATGCATATTACGCTTAACCTAACTCTATTTTTTCGAAAGTTTGGTTTTGCATATTACGCAGTGTTAATTTTATAATATATAATGTTGTCTCTGACATTCACACACAAAAATAAAATATATTTCAGATTGGGCAAGCATGCGCAAATAACAATGCACAACTAGCTAGAAATATGATAATACCGACTTTTGATTTAGAATGACTTCAGCGACTTAGTACATGTGCGCACCCAAAGCTAGGGTAGTTTTTTATTCAGTTTATTTTTGTAAAAAAAATTTTATTCCTAAATAAATGAAACAAGAAATTTACTTATGGATAAATCGGAACATTTTGCCAAAAAATAATAAATAATGATAAAATTCTTCATATACTCTGAATGTGTAACTAAGTAATTTCATAAAAATGCAATCAATCATCAGATCACCAAACAATATTACCTTGAAAATAAAAGACTGACCCTAAAATTATTCAAAAATAATTTTCCACAGTAAACAAAATCTAGAAGAAACCACTTAATGAAAGCTTGCAAAAACCTTATTTAATATTAAATAGTTATATCATTCAAACTTGTAATCACCAGCAAACATTTACAATTAATTTTAATATAATAAGGTAATTTTAAAAGATTATAATTTTTAAATACTAAAATAATTTTTAATTATATATTTGAATTTCATACTTTAAAATGATTGATTTATTCGCTAAATTTAAACAGGTGGCTTTTTTTTTTTTTTATTTTTTTTTTTTTTTTTTAAGTTTCTGAATGTTTCAAGTATTTTGATAACTTAACTTTTTGTAGACAGTAATCGATATATATTTATCTCTCTCTCTGTATATATATATATATATATATATATATGCGTCTTCAATATTATCCATATGAAAAATATAAAAAATAAACTTTTTCGTGCAACGGAAATTTTCTTTATACATAAGAAGTGAAAAGAAAATTGCTATTTTTCGTTTTATACTCTATTCAACCACAGCTGTTTTTATTCAAGTGTAAGGAAAATTTCAAATTTTCAAAGATGAAAAGAAAATAATGGAGAATCAAAACCTAAAATTCAGCGAATCTCATATCAAAAAAAAATTGGAATTTGGATGTGTTATTTATATATATATATATATATATATATATATATATATATATATATATAT
>JAPDSC010140051.1:0-38854 GCA_026290005.1 Latrodectus geometricus
AGGAAATTGAATGTAAGAAAATGACATGGGATATGCAAATCGAATTTGCCTTAATATCAACATAATACTTAAGATAAATACGGATATTCTTTCTTAAAAATGGTTTCTTAATATATCATAGTCAGATATATTAATTATTTAATTTTTATAAATTAATAAGTTGTTAAAAAAATTTACCGTTTTCATAACCTATATAATTTATAACCATGGAGTTTTTACTGAAGAGATAATAAATAATTTATAAAAAAAGAAAGTTAACTACCTATTTTCATAGAGGTTCAGTCACTGGATAGATCTTAATTATAACATAATGAAAACTAGGGGCAAGTCTTCTCCAAATAAACTAGTAAAGAAAACAAAACTACTTAGAACTATTAGGGAAAATTTCCTACGAAAATATTTTTCTCTGTGTAACCCTAAATTAAAGGGGAAAATAAACTTAAATAGTGATTCTATTCTTTACAATAATGTACCAGAACGATCTGTTGAGAAACCGTTTAGAGAATGGTCAATTTACTTTCTTGTGTAATCATGCGACTAGACAAAGATTTGGTACTAGAAGAAAAGGGAAAAAAGAAGACAAAAAGGGAAAGAAAACAAGTGGAGTGCCTATCAACTGTTAATCTCTTTTAGGATCCACTTTTGGCTAGCCTGTGTTTCCAAACAGGGTCGACATGCATGCCATGAAGCAGAAGGAATAGTCAATAAACAAGCGCTAAAGAAGTTGTTTCTTATGAAAGGATTTAAGGTTTTATACGAAAGGATTATCTTGATTGGTAACATCATCCAAGAAGTAATTTTTCCCTACATTGAATTCTAGTAGGGATTAAATGGATAGTTCTATTTATAATGTTTTGATGCCTTGTAAAAATTAATAGTTGCAGAAAAAAGAACCTTGATGTGTAGCACTTAGTATTAATCTCTTGTTAAATCTTATATTTAAGATTGTCCGATGGAGTTTTTTTGTTTTATTTCTATTTATAGCAATTTTTTTAGTTTTTCAAACCATTTTCTTTAGAGAAAAAATAGGTTTTAGTATGAGTGGTGAAATTTACTTACTTCCAAACTACAAAAATTATTAATTTTCTTATGAATTATTCTTGCTTTCAGAAATTAATTTTATTAATTTAAGAGCTTTAATTGATTTCAGGACATTTTTAAGAAAATGACAATAGTAAACATTAATATATACACATTTGATTTCATGTTCCTTAGCTAGAATTCAAAAAAGGATTTTCATTACAAAAATTTAAATTCATCATTAAATGCTTAAATTAAACATTTATTCTTTCTTTCCAGCTACAACACATTACAAATCAGTTTTTTTGAAAAAGACTAAATATTTTTTATAATATCCATTGTAAGAATACTTAGATACACTATTTTGCAAAATTTCATTTTCAACAATAATACTAATTTAATAAAGAAAGATTTGATAAACAACCTATGAATGCTATAAATTAAATTTTAACGTTTCATTTTTATTTTAAATGGACAAGCTTATCTTAAATTAAATATTTTTTTTCAATTTAAAATTCTCCTTACTAAGCATAAATACTGACATTATTCCTTTAACAATTAAAGAATACATTTTTTAAGTTTGAAGTTAAATTTGTAGCCAAGAATAAATTTATTAGAAAATGACAAGGTTAAAAAATTAAAAAAAAAAAAAAAAAAAAACATTTCCCATCTCAAAAGAATATTTGCTAAGAAAATAACAGAAATTTTGTCTTGACCCATTAATAGAATCTTAAAACCACTGATAAACGAAAAGCTATTATTCTTTTGTCATTTATTATACAAGAATTTGACTTCAATTACACTAAGAAATGAAAAATACAATTGAAAAATATAGTAAGATAACATATCAAATTAAAATAATATTAAATTAAGATTAAATAAATTAATTTTAATCATACGACTTTTTCTCTAAATTTATTTTAACGAACTTTATTTTAAAACGCTAATTAAAATCAAAACTATTTCAAATTTTCCTAGGCAGCATTTATCACATTTTTAAACAAGAATTTCCCTTCAAATTATTAAATTAATTAAATAAAGAATGTACACATCTCACTCTGTTACCAATTATTTAAAGTAAAAGAAAATCAGCGAAAAAATTCTCAACTCAATGTATCTCATTAAAATGATTGAAACTTTTTTTTAATAATTTACTATTCGATGAAATGAACTCAGAAATTTAGCGAAAAAGAAGCTACAAAAATGTCATATTAATTGTAACGTAATCAAGATGTTAAAAAATGAATAACTAAAAATACATGTTGTAAAGTAAAATAACTTTGTATATTTAACGAAAGTAACAACTTGTATTATATATTTAAGTAAAAAGGTTAAGTTAAATTAAATGCTGAATAAGTAACGAGTTAGCAATAACGTTTTGAACTTTGTTTAAGATCTACGTAAATATACTTTATACTATAACGTGGAGAGATACTAAGTTAATCTAAACAATCTTGTACTTTTTTCTGGAATAAAAAGAAATTAAAGGCTTATTAGTATTTGCATATTTTCATGGCTCTATAATTACTCAGCTTGTTTTTGATATCAGGCTAGATTTATTTGAGTGTTAAGAAACGTTTCACCAAGCATTGCTTTTCAAATTGTGATATTTTTGTACTATAAATGTCGTTAAATGATAATATAATGCCTAAAAATAATTTGTAAGGTGTCATATTTTAATAATTAGCCTTTTCAGAATTGTTTGCCACTTTTTATCATGATTTTGATTGTTTTTTCATCTATGTAAACTGTATTTAGTACTACCATTCATTTCTTAATGAATGAGATGTTTTACAACGGGTAATGTGGAATTCTGGGTTTTCATATCAGAAAACAATTTCCAAATACAAGTTCGGAAATGAATAATGATCAAAAATTCTAATTTAATTCCGACGTTGCCACTCAGATATAAAAGCAAAATACAAATGAATGTTTGCTGCCGATTGTAATTACATTATAATATTTTTAAATCACAGAAATTGAGCATGGATTTTAAAGTAAAAATTCAAACATTCTTGATTTATTTCCTTTGATATAAATCAAGTGTATCAATCCACAATATCAAAATTTTCATGAACACATTCAAATAAATTTTAAAAAAATTCACCATCCATGAGAATTATAATACAAATGGGATAAATACAATTAAAATTTCCTCTTCATTCCTCTGAGAATGAATATGTTTCATGGGTGTTTTCAATTATATAATTTACTGATAAAACACTTTTAATTTAAAAGTAAAACCAAATTAAAATGATTTTATGATTGAATATATTCTGTTTCAAATCTTGGAAAAATTTGAATTCAGGATGGAATGATAAAACTTAAAATCAAAACAGCCGTTTTCATAACAATATCGATTGTTGAAAAAATGTGATTTATAGCTTGAAACATTTTGTTGACAATCTGTTTATGCAGAATTCAAGGTTTCGAATAGAATAAATATTATCCACTCATCAAAATATTCATGAATTGCCAGATTGTTTTTCACTTAGTCTTAAGATGACGTCATGACGTAAGCCTAAAAATAAACATACATATTTATCGTAACCTCTTAAGAAGTAAAAATAGCATTTGGTGATATTTTGGGATGAAACCACGTGTTTATGTTTTTATTGTTTTTTAGCAGTGTTTATATTTTAGCTTTCATTTTATGCATTCTAATATCTTTAAGTTAAAATAATCTCTCTAATTTTTGTTCATAAACATAAATTTATTCTACATAAAGCTCTTAATTTTCTAAGAAAGAAACGAAAATGTTTTGGAAGAAAATAACGGATTATTGAAAGATCCAACTGGTGGTTATAACCTTTGAGGCACAATTAAATTTCCCAGATCAAAAGTAATTTACAAAATAATTTTAAAAAAATAATCTTTTTGTATCTAAAACACTGAAGTTTAAACAAATTTACTGTAATGGAGAAGATACTATACACACAATAGTTTATAGTAATCAACCAAAAATTTACAGTAAATTTACTTTATCCTAGAAAACATATTTTGAATTATTCTAAGAGTTTAGGAAATAAACTGTTAAATACAAATTTATTATATTCGTAAGAGAAATTATATCTCATGCAGATTATTATAATATTAATCAATTTTACAATGAGTATAACACACTATTCAGCAATACTTTGCTAAGACAAAAGACTTATAATTCACATGTAATAGTCAATACATAATAAAATGAAATCTGTTATTCATGTTTACTTATTTCTAACTTTTATGAAAACGAAATAGCTCATCGATTTAAATATAACTTTAAAATTATTTCAAAATTTGAATGACTAATAAAATTTAATACTTATTTCTTAATGCCTTAATAATTTGAAAATTATTACAAATATAATATGTTATAAAATATTAATAAACTAAGAAAGTAACTTTTCCTATGGCCAGGCACTAATTGACTAACCCTTCACCACAAAAAGGCTGGAAACTGCTACTCATTTATCGTAGGCCGACGACCTGTGAACCATGTCGCGGAGGCGAGAAACATTACCCATATCACTCCAGCACAAACCCGTTTAACTCCAGATCTAACCAGTGAGAAAAAACATCTTAGAAGAAAAGGCAAGGAAACACAGAGATGCAAGGAAGCACATACATTCCCAAACTGGGATTCGAACCCGGGACAAACACTCTAGGATTCCGGAATGCTAATCACTCAGATCTCTACCGGCATAAAAAAGACTTTGTAAACATAATATGACACGATCTAATTTTTGTTGAAAAAATCTTGTTGAATAAAAGTATATTGTCGAAAAAAAATTTCTTTCAGGTTCATTAAATACTAGTCGGAATCTACTAAAATTTATAAAGTAATTGTATAAAATTGTAGATTGGAATAATTATTTATCGGAAGAAAATTTTCTGTTAGCAATACAGTGAAAAGATAGTTAAATTATTCATATTTTTACAACTATCCTAATTACCAAACGTCTTGATTATACTCAAAATCTACTTCTAAAATAATTTAACACATAATTCAGTCGGTAATAGCTGATTGAATAAAAATAACTTGATTTTATTATTAGTTTAAAAAAATCCATCACTAATTTTAATTTTTTTATTTTTTTAACAAATTAAATAAATTAGTTTACTCCAGTGCTAATTATTGATTATATAAAAAAGTTGAAGAAAAATGTTTTGAAATAATGTCAGTATTCTTAATATCTTATTTTATTATTTCATACATAACTTGACATGTAAAAAAAGAAATCATAAGTATATAAAGCCAATGATATCTAACATAGCATTATAATTAAGAGTTCAGGTTAAAATACTGAAGGTTTTTTTTCTGAATTTTATGTTATGACATTTTTATTAAGTTTTCTAGCTGCTGCTGAGACCAAATATACACTTGCTAGAAAAAGTCTGCATAAAAACTCACTGTAAACATTTTAGAGAGATTAAAAATACATTATATAGTGTCAACATTAATTAAATTTTTCATTATATTTTTCATTACAAGTATCTTTGAAATAATTCTTTAAATATCAGTAACAATTTAAGAAAGATGATACACATTTTTTCAAATCAATAATAATAGTTAAAAGTTACACATTAAGCAGTCAGAAAAAATTTGCGTACAAATAAAAAAAAATCTTTATAAAAATAGCTTTCAATTAAACTTTAGTAGCTGGTTGGTAAATCTTTAAGTGTAAGGACCTTTTACAATTGCTTAGGTATAGAGTGAACTGGATTAGAAGTTCTCGCAGATGAAATATTTTTTATTCCATTTAATCATGATCACTCTTTTCAGCATATATTTCGATGGTATGTAATGTTAACGAATATTGAGTTCCAATAAGTCCCATAAATGTTCGATGGGTTTTAAATCTGGTGATTGTGGAGGAATATGCAATTATTTCTTATATTCTACAACAGTCAGAGCTTTACGTGTGGGCAGTGTGTTTTGGTTCATCATTGTCTTGTTGAAACTAAAAGTCCTCACTAAATTTCAAATCTTGTGCACTCTGCTTTAAATTTTCCTTTAATATATTTAGATTTCCCATATGATCTAATCTGGAGTCTGTAAAAGTAATACCTATAAAAGTAATCAAAAACCGTACCTTGCTTTCTCAACACCAGTTTTCGTTCTTAAATTTCAAAGATAAAAAAAAAATCTTGCTTTCATCAGAGAATATTACTTTTTTCCGAAATTCAGAAGGTTTATTTACATACACAGAGGCACAGTTTATATATTTTAACTTATTGATAATTGAAATATATAGCTTTCTACAAACTACATGGCCATGATACTCAGAATTTTTCAAAATTTTTCATATTGTATCTTCATGAAGAATTTTTTTAAATGATTCTCAGCAGTAATCTTTGGATTCAGGATTATCTCTTTTCTCGTGAAATCAACTTAAATAGACGGCTAGTCTGAGGCTTTGAAATAACAAATTTAGATGACTTGTATTTATTGATCATTCTTTGGATAGAGGAAGGATTTCTTGCCAATTACTTGAATTTTACCTTCATTCCTTAGTCTTAAAAAGATTTTCCTTTCGTTCGGAACAATCTCTTTTCCTTTAGATTCTGTTTTAATCTAGTTGTTTGCAAGTATTAATGAAAATGTCAACCAAGGAAATTTTTTTATTCTATTAGTTGTATTATCACATGAGTTAAAATTAATAACTAGTAAAAAACAAATGAAGACAATATTTCAATTTTCATGTTATACAAGCTCAAGGAGGTTAAAAAATGAAGATTAATTTCCAAATATCTTTGTAATATGTAACAGTACGCAAACTTTTAATGATAACTTTTTGAATAATTTTTAATTATTATCATTATTTTGAAAATTGTGCATTATCTTTCTGAAATTGTTACTGACATTTAACGATTTGTTAAAGAAATATTTTATTTAAAAATTTAATTAATATTGACACTACTATAATGTACTTTTATTCTCTCTAGAATATTTACAGAGGGTTTGTACGCAGACTTTTTCTTGCAAGTGTATATAGATATGTAATTTTATGAGATGTAAGGATATATTTGTAATATAAAATGTAAGAAAAAGTTGAATTTGGCGAAAACGTTTTTAGAAGCAGAAAGTATATATATCTCTTGTTGAAAATTAAACAAAAAATTTCATAATCTGTTAATAGTATTGCTTTTAAATGGTTAATTTACCAAACTTAAAAAAATATTTAAAATTCAAATATATTTTTTACAAATTTAAATGGAAAAATCTTTCGTAAAAAAATCCCACTTTCTGATTTCATAACTTATGCGTTAAATTACATTAAATTACATAGCATTACATTAATTACATTAAATTACATTAAAAACATAGCACATTTTTAAAGTGCTTCAAAGTTATTTGCACATTAAAAATTTGCTTTCATTAAGGTACATATATAATTTATCGTAAAAAATATTTAATCTTTTATAGAATATATGAAAGGTAAAAAAATTAATAATTTAATACCTTTCTTCCTAGTTTAAAATTAATCAACAAAAAATACAAAATTAGATTATCATAGATATATTGAAATAAATATTCAAAAATTAATTTCTCAAATTTCAGGCTTGTAATTTTAATGTATGTTATGCAGAATGGAGTTATTAGAATTGAATGGTTATTTTTCTTTAAAAAAGAATAAACTAATAACTATTTGTATGTCATAAATGAAATTTCTGATAAGATGTAAATAGTTTGAAAATGAACAAATTTTAAAATACATTTTTTATTTCGTATTTGTATTTATAAACTTAAGATGAACACTTTGTTGCCAAATTTTAAAAGAAATGATCTCTGAAATTTCCATGTGGTATAATTTGAATAATTAATATGTTATGTTAAACTATTAAGCAATAATGTAACATGTGTACAAATTATCATTCACAAATATTTTCAACAAAATTTTGCAAATGATCTTTAAGTTTGAACTATTAAAAACTATGGTGACTTTAGACTTCTTATTTCCAGCTTTCTAATTTCTTCAAAGTGTAAAAAAAAAGTAAAAAAATGGAACAAAGACCGAAGTACAACAGTCGAAAGACCGTAAAAGGCAATCTAGGAGAAGTAAATGGGCAATGGGAACACAAAGAAAATCGCCTCTCAAAGTTTCTTCCAGAGTTTCAAAACTCTTTCCCAAAACCCACATGTCAGCGATAAAACTCTTTTTTTTTTCTAGCCTTGCTGAAAACTTCCAGGGAGTCATTTCAGGAAAGCCTGGAAAGCGGGGAGGGATGATTCCCCACATGTGACACTCTTTGTGCCAGATGGTGTTGGGTTTTCCAGTTTTATTGGTACTTTCTTTCCCACCGTCAAATCATTAAACTTTGTGTCGTCCACCTTATAAGAGAAGATTTCCAATTTTTGGGAAAACGATATAATGACACAAAAAAGGAAAACTTCCGTATCTCATACAGATACTTGCATGTAAAATAACTTTGTTATTATAATGACAGTCTCGTTTTAAACAATTTATGTTGGCGACAGATTGCACTGTGTAGCAACAGCCTAAAGTTATGACACTTTATTCTATTAAAATGCTATAATTATTAAAAATTGAGACTTTCGTCGTTTAAAAGACTTTATAAGAAACCTTTTGACATTAAATAACAATTATGATGAATTTCTAGTTTGTGTATTTAATTATATATTAACTTGGGTGAATAGATCAACAGCTGACCTTATTATGAAAGCCATTTATGTACAAAAAATACAGTTTGTTAACGAGAAGATCAACACGCTTTATAATTATCTTAGGTAATGTCTTTTTCCGATTAAATAATTAAAAATGTACATAAAAAATGGGTATTTACAAATTATTCTAATAGTGATGCCAAATTAATTTCTTCAATAAAATTTTATAATATTTTTTATTAATAACAAATATAAACACAAATAAAATACTTTATTTGAATTTAAATGACTGTGGTAAATTTATTAATGTAGATAATAAAATTCAATAAAAGATAAATTTCATACCAAATACAAGATAATTTTAAAGCAAAAATATCACCACATTATATTATACATTAAGTATAAAGTATCAGTTAAATTATCAAGCAATCGCTTAAAAATATGGCTCTGAATGCTTATTTACGACAAACTCTATCGTGTTAAATTTTAAAATTGCCATGCCAAAGGAAGAAAAAGAATACTAGAATGAGGTTCATTGTGAATTTTTTTTATAAAAATAAAATGAAATTGTTAAGCTTGAAATGATGTTCTATATATATATATAATATGTATTTCAATACACAAGACTTCTGATAACGTATGATTGTAATATGGTATAAGTAACGAGTTGAACAAGCGTCGAGTATTCCAAAACTTATTAATCAGAGTGGCTAATATATATTGCATCTAGTTTCAGCCCTCCATGACCAGATTTCTACTTGGCTTACAGATATGAAGAATATGCTTACAACAGCAAGTTATTTCTTTATCGAAGAAGATTTGGAGTACATGAATAACAAGCTGCTTTAGTTTAAAAATGATTCAAATAAACTTTTAAAATGGGTCATTGCCACGATTTATTTTAAATATCCGAAATATATTAATAGTTGTAGCTTTATTACCAGATATATAAACAAGATTTGACCGAGATTTATACCCAATGACTTGCTATGGCATCACGCTGAATGCTGGGTCTATATAAGGATGAAGAATGCATTCTGAAAACATTCATCTTCATATTTCCATTCATGGATATTTCCATCTGATGACGTAGTCAAAATCTGAGCTCACCTGAAAAAGACTGGGCGTATACATTTCTTGAGAGGGATCAATGCTGTTAATTTTTTCCCTAATGTAAGCTCGCTTGCTTGAATCAAAGAAAGACGCAAGTAATATTCGTTATTTTGATAATTTTTTCTGAAAAAGTCATAATATCTATGCAGATATCAGTCATCCTAAGCATGAAAAAAGTGCTTGATTAAGGACATATATCATATGATAATACAATTTTGGAACAGCAATATATCTATCCTATCAGTTATTAGAAACTTGAAATTACTGAATTCCAGCTTTGGGATCAATATGACTCAGCTAGAGTCTTGAATTTCATATTTCCATGATCCAAACCAACTTAAATCTCTATGTCGTGAAACGATAAAATGTAATCTCGACTGATCACTGTCCATCAAACACGAGCTAATACAAATTTTTTCTTTATACTATATATATTTTGGTAATTTTAAAATAAAGATGTTTAAATTTAATGACCGAATTAGGATTTTATTGTGAAATCGTCATTTATAAGAGTGAGAAAACCTTACTTACACTTGAAATGCACACGTGAAGTAGAATGTTGCTCATCTGATCATGTAGAGCATTTAACTTAAATTTGATAAAAAAAAAGACTTTTAGTGACCAATTGATCAATGTCTAATCAAAACTATTAGATGTTTTTATTTTAAACGTTTTGTGTGTCGAGTAGTTAATGAAATATTTGGCGCATTCTCCCTAAATTTAAAAATAAAAATGTTTAACCTAGTGATAATAAATCAAATATTCATGTAGTTAAGGATGTTTCTTCTAAAAAATCAGAAAAAGTTCTTATATATTTTTTATTTATAATAATCAAATTTAAAACAACTTTCGAAACGTTTGATAAACTAACTTAGAAACACTATATAACAATTAAAATCAATTTCCTTATTGTTTGATAAAATAATAAGTTCTCTCATTAATATATCAAAAATAAGCATTTGAACATTACTGGACGTACATATAACTTATAAGAATTTACTAAACGTACATAAGGATGCTTAAGTTGTTTCTCTATTTAAACTTCTAATGTCATAAATCATATTCCTAAATATATCTACACTACTGTAGCATACACACTCAATTATTTTTAAAAGTAATTAGATTTTAAGTAATTATTCAAAAATTGAATTCATGGAAAGGCAATAAAATAAGATTTAAAATTGGAAATGAAATTAACAACTTTACTATATAAATATATCATTAAATCTTCAGTATTATCCCAATAAGAGTTCTGAATGAGCAGAAATTTTTAATAGCAATTCAAAGTAACTCTTGAAACTCAGGGCTTTTGCATTTTGAAATTCATATTCTCATTAACGCATAAAACCAATAAAATATTATGTAAATTACCTCCACAAATAAAGTACAAATATTATTATTTTTAAGAAGAGCATAATAACAGCTGATTTTCTGAAATTCTTAAATTATAATAAATTACTTAAGTAAAATAAACATACATGCATTGTTAGTGTATAAAAATTTAAAATAGGTAAAGAAAAATGTGTGTAACACTGTATTACTTTCACATAAAATAATGGTAAACTTACATGCATGATATGGAAGGATTTTCTCTTCCTTTCCAATTATTGCAATTCGAGCTCGGCTTCAAAAAAATCTCTACTCTACATCTTTTTATGTTTGTTTTATAGTTATCTATTTGAAATTTGGAGATTGATTTTCTAAAATGACGTTTTCACGAATTTTAAATTAATTGACTTATCCTAAATATCCTACTGTTTCCAGAAAGGAGCACAAATAGGATGCACAATTTCGCCATAATACCTTTCAGGACTCTAATATAATAGAATGATATAGTATACAATTAGCATTCTTAATGAGTTATGCTTTCATAGTTAACTACCAAAATATTAAAAAAAAATTTATCAGAACCAGAAAAATTCATTTTACCGAAGTATTTAATCACATACTAAATATATTAAATTTTTAATTGCAAATATATTCTTCCATAATTTTATGGAATTTTAAAGAAATTTCTCGAATTTGGTGAACATTTTACATGTTATAAAAAAAACTGAATAATTGTTTCTGAACTTATAAAATAATTTATAATTTAGAAAATATTTGATTATTTTTTACTCAAATGCCTATAAACATTTTAATTAGTCTTCATTATTGCGAATTAAAGTATTTATTCCTTTGAAAAGTAATATTAACTTTTCCATGATTCAAAACGATACTTAATATAATCTTTGCTTAATTTTTCATTTATTCTTAATTTCAGTCATAGTGAAATATTTCGAAGCAATAATAAAAGACCTTTGCTCGATAGGAGTTCCAAAAAAAATAATGAAATATTTCTTAAGATATTTACCTAAATACCTAAAATCATAAGAGTCTAAATAACTTTCCCTAATTAAAGGCATTTAGCTTTTGATTAGAGAAAGTTCGTTAGAAAAAGAAAGCAGTAATGACATTTGAGAAAATTAGCTTTTTTGTCAAAAGAATTATAAACTATTATATTATCAAAAGTATTTTAAATAACTCTAAAAGCGAATTAATAACCAAATCTCTCACACGCACACAGCATAAACCAAAATTTAAATATACATTAGTAAAAATGCATTCTGCAATTAATTAATTATCAAATAATTTCTAAAACGAAAGTAATGTAATTTTTGAAAAATTTAATTTATAAATAGTTTCTTTTATCCATAATTTGTTAATACATATTTTGTTATTTCAGTTTTTTCCTACACTAATTTATAATTTATCAAGTGTGCAATTATTGTCATAAAAAGTTTATGAGTCAAATGAAAGTGCTTATACAATATTTTCTTGTATTAATCGAATTTGCTTAAGTCCTTTTAAAAAAAATAGAGGACCTAGAACACTCTAAGACTTTTTATCAAACCATTTTCCTTAAATTATTGGACTGTTCGTTAAAACTATTGATGAAATGTTTCTCTGAGATAGAGTTGCATTTCTCGTGAAATATTTTTGTATATATTACATCGAAATTCTGTGTGGAGTACACACAATCAATTATATGATGATGTTCTATTATTAATTTGAATGTAATAATTTTTTTTCAACTTTTTTTGTGTGAATATAAACCCAAAATGAATAACTAAAATAAAAGCAAAAACATTAAAGGAGTTGTTGCACCAGCATGCTCCCCTGTACCTAGTCCTGAGTTGGGCTCTACCAGTTAGGTGGGAATCTACATAATTTAGAAGCAAAAGGCTCCCCATTACCTGTCCTGTTATTCCCAGATATATCATTTCACTTGGAGGACATTGCGATAACGATATACTTAACATGCTCCAGCCAACATTTGGGAACACGACGGATATCTGGTTGAGTTAAGATTCAAACTCTTTACAATCCGGTAACGAGAACCAGGTAACCAGTCTAACCAACCAGGCCACCGAGGTCTACATTAAAGAAGTCACTTTTAAAAGATTAACGGAGAACCAATGTTACATTGATAATTAATGGCTGCAATAACTTCCATTTATGCGCAGTTTAATTTTATTTATATAATATATTCATATGTTTATGATAAATCACTAATAAAAAGCACAAATTTACAAAATGATATAGATCGAATCACATACAGACCTAAAAATAATGTTTGTAAAATGATTGATGTATGTATAAAAAAACTAGTAAAAAGAGTATTTACCTTTCTTATTTACGTGAAATATCTATTTAGGATATTTGAAATGAAACTAAAACTGTCGATTACCTGTCATAAATAACGCATATTTATGATAATAAATAAAAAATATACAAATTTTAAAGTTTTTTTTTAAAAAAAAATTCTATTTAATTTCATCACAAACAGAACCACCATTGAAAACATCATTAACATTGCTTAACTCCTTCACATGTGCACTCAACTTGATTCGAGAGTGCTAAATAGAGAGTTCAAAATAAATAAATTACACTATAAGGCTCAAATGGAGTGTTGATATAATTTAAATTGCTGAATAAAAAAATTATAAATTTACTTTCTTTTATCTTTAATTATTGATGTGAATAAATAAATAAACAATTATTATATAGAATAATGCATTTATTAAACTTAAAATATAATAAAGAGAAATATAAAAATAACTGTAACCATATTCAAAATTTATTATTTGCGGCTTCTTAGTCGTGTGTTAAATAATTCTGTTGACAAGCAATGAATTCAGTATTAGTTTATAAAGTTTTATATGTGAGTTCACCATCAAATTTACGCGCCCAAGAATTAATTTAATTTTCTAAGTGATTGTAACAAGAAAATTTTTCTATCCCTCAATATAGATTGGGGACTATAAAAAATTTATTTAATGACGATTTTTTTTCACAATCAACTTTGTGTAAAAATTTACGTTCATTAAATTATTCCCATAGAGATGATTAATGGTTGCAAAATATATACAGTTAAACTAATTTTAAGAAAGCTCTTGCATATAAACTAGGAAAGTATTGATGTAAAATTAATCTTATTTTTTAAGGCATGATTAAGAGTGACGGAATATTTCACTGAGCGCGGGGGTGGAGATTTAGAATTTTCTTTTCAATAAATGTACTAAAAATAAATGAAATATACAATTTCAAATTTTTTCTCTCTTTTTAAATAATTTTTAGCTTTATAATTAAATATATTGAATAATTTTTTATTTAATATATTTTTCATTTATATATCTCATAGAATATTCAAATTTTTTTTAACTGTTTTAACTTCTGTAAGATGGGAATTTAAATCAACTTTAAGTAAAAAATTTTAAATGATTTAAATCTTTTCTTTTATTGTGTCAGCAAGGGTATCCATAATTTATGTATTTTTCTTGCATTATTTTTTAAAAATCATACTTTTTATTTGATGTGTCCTTTTATTTTAATGTGCTTGATTTTTTTGCTATAATTGTCGATTTATGATGGCCATTTTTATTCAAATTTTTAAGATGAAATCTCTTCCTTATTTTCATTAATACTTTGTCTAAATACTATTTTCCATACATACTTCGGTATAAGAAAAAATTTCATACTTAACTTAAGAACAACCTATTTCTAAATAATATAGACGCAAATGTTTAAAAGATTTTGACAGGTTACTGTTCTCTAATAATTATTTCATTAGAAGTATTCATTTGTGAACAGTACTTTATAATTATAAGCAAAAGTTGTTTGCAACATATCCTGTAAATCAATTGAAGATAATTTGCTTCAGTTAATCAAAAGATACAAGATAATTAGTTAAATGACATTCTTGTATTTATTTTTAAAATATAATCGTAATTAAATAGAATTAAAAAAATCTTAATTTATTGGTATTGGAGATACATTTTTCGTTTTATATAAGAAAGCAGTCCTCAAACATTCAGAAAGAAAGAGGTAAATTAAAAATATAATCACAAACTTTTATTTACAAAACAGCATCTTGCTTACTCTACTTATTATATCGGCAATACCTGCATCCGAATTCTGTGGTTGCAAATTTTAAATGTAAGAGTGATAAAAATGCTAATTTTTAAGTTTAAATATTGAAGTATTCTTTTAATTGAAATGGCCTTCAAGATCTGATCTCACCTACACAGAAGTAATTTTGTTTTTATTTTCATATAAAATAACAAAATTTAGCTATTTGAAATAGATTTACATCGATACATTAACCCAATGTAAAAAAAAATTTAAGAACTCGTTTGGGAATCTCTGAATTCTATAAATTTAAAAAGTTGCAAAAACATCAAAAAATTTGAAGCCCAAAAAATTTCTACTGTAAATATATGTATGAAAGGTGTCATTCTCCATCCCTTCGCAGTCCTTTGTTGTTAATTTAACGAATTCGAGACTTTTCGGAAAATAGTCGATGCATAATTTCCGAACGTTACAGTATTAAAAAAAGGGAACGAAGAAGGAAAGAGGAAATAAGACCCGAAAATCACCTTTATTCGCTCGAACTGCCAATTCCGCTCGAATTCCCACCAATCAGCTTTCTTTTCCCCATTCGCGAGAGCCCCCCAGCGGAAAGTATTTAAAGTTCGCAGAGTCGTATCCATCGCACAGCAGAAAGGAAAGGGGAAAGAGGAAGCAAAAAAAAAAAATTGTGAGAGGAAAGAGATACCTACCGTGAAAAGAGAGGAACACCATCCAGGGGGAGGGTAGATCTAAGGAGTGAAAAAGAAAATGGAGAATGATAGGAAGTGAATTCCTGAAAGCGATTACACGTACTGGGAAATGACGTCATGAGGCCATGATTCACTGTCCCTAGAGGTGTTCATTCCCTCCCTTCCAACCTTAGTCTTAGACCACGTGGATAGGAATAGGGGTGGTAAACAATTTATCAAACGATTTGTTTTGAAATCCAAGCCAGTTGGGAATACTGAAAAATAAGCAGAAATGAAAGTTGCAAGAAATACTTTTCTTACTGTTAGACGATACTATTCAACTTAATGGATGACACATAGATTTTCATTGCTTTCAAACTATATTGTAAATGAACCCAATGCCATGTATCACTATTTGTATTACATTTATTTATTACCATTTGTTTGTTGACAAAGGAGAAGCAAAATTTATTACCACTATATTCTTGTATGAAATGAATTTTAATTATTGTTTAATTACTTAAAACTTAATGGATACGAAACAACAAATTCTCTTTTCTACTTTTTATCAATTTTGTTTTCTTGAACATAATTAAAAACAATTATTCATAAGAGTTTAATAAATGGAAAATCTTAAATTTGTTAACAAAGGCTCATATTACACTTTTTGCAATTTCGTTTTATATTACATAATTTATTGATCACAATAATTTAATTTTTTCGGAGTTACATTAAAAATATTGAATACTAATAAAATAATTCTGTATTTTTCACATAACATTTAATTACATCGATAGAGGATTAGAGAGAGATCACATAAAACAGTTTGAAACTAATAAGATTTAAAATTGAATAAAAACATTTATTATTTATTTTATTTATAACCATATTTCTTTAAAATATTATTTCATGATGTTATTGCTTATGATTTATAAAATATTGTTGTTTATGATTTCAGAGCTTGGAGGCTTATTAAATTAAAATATAAAATTAAAAGTTGTAATTTAAATTCATTTATTACAGATTTGATTTATCATTAAATTGATAACTTATATTTTTTGGTCACTTTTAAATTGCAAGTTTATGTGTCATTCCATTATATTATATTCAGGCAAATAATTAATGGTAGTTAACATTCTTTTCAATAAATTTATCATTTTCATGTATTGAATTTTTTCTTAAAAAAGGTTATATTTAAATCGGATGAATAGGAAAAAAACCACGACACTCTTCATAATACAGTAAAGTCGGACTCACAGAAATTTAATATTAATAGCTTATTGTAATATTAAATAAAATTATACATTTAATGTGATCTGCTAAGACTTTTAAATATTTCTCCTTTTTATTTCATTTCTAATATTGCTTATTCTCATAAATTTATTAATAACGCCTTTTAAAAATATTTCTTTTAAATAAAATTTATTGTTTTCTTTTTGGTACATATTTGCTATAGTTTATGGTAGCTTTATATGCATTATTTAAAAAAAATTAATAATTTGTTATGATTATTTATTCATTAAATAATGATACTCTCAAATGCATTTAATATAAAATTTGAAGTTCTCATTTTTGTGTGTTTTTAATAAAAATACCATAAAATAAGAAACTTAGTTATATTAATTGGAAATTAATGATTTTTGCTTATATTTACATTATTTCACTATACGTATATTATTCGTATATAATGCATCGTGAATATAATGAAATATTTAAAATAACTTTATACAGATGAAGGGCATTTTTTATCTACGTTTTATTTTTGGTTTATTGTATTAAAAGTTAATGCGAGAAACGATAACAATGAACATATGTAACTTTTTTCATTATACTAATGAATATAAATTATCATTAAATTATATATATATATATATATATATATATATATATATATACATAAATTATATAAATATTTTTCTTTTACAGCTGCTTAATTGCTTAATTTCAACTAATTATTTCATTGTGTCAATCATCAATTTAATAAAATTTATTAAATAATCCTCGAATGTATCTTATTTCAGAAAACAAAACAAATTTTTTTGCATACGGAATTTAAATGAAGCATTTCGATTATGCTCATACTCCATGAACTGAAGTTCAATTTGCAAACGGCCCCCTTTAGTAATCAGGTACTCTCCCGAGTAGTTAAGAGTTGCGAGGACACGAAAAGTTAAGGGATCAGAGGAGGAAAATCCCAAGAAAAGGGTTGGAGGCAAGGATGAGTGAGGTGATAAAAGGGGAAGAAAAAAGAGGTGAGGCGGGGCTCTTCTCTCGCACCACGTGTTCTTGGCACTTTAATGGAATTACAATGGATGAGTAGCAGGGAACGATGAAGACTGAATGAATGTGGAGCAAGAAATATTTCGATTTTCCTCTCGTTTCTTGTTCCGAATATCAGTAAGTATATATTGTGAATATTAAAACTTCAATCTTTTCGAAATTTTTCTTCCTCATAGTTTCTGCTTCGTATGAATACGTTTTACATTTGTTTCTAACTTAGCAATTCAAAATTGTTTCGGAACTCAATCGATTTGTTTCTTGACAAGTAAATTAAATTTGAACTAGAATAGACTGTTATATTTGAAATAGTAAACTTTAAGAAGCTGAGAGAGGCTATAAAAATAGTGATATACTTAATCGTAAATCTTTCATTAATGGGATGCTTAAAATTATTTATATCAATTTCTAACATAAGGGAGTTTTAGGGGGTAAAGGATCCCAGGCAACGCTGAGCAATGTGAGATGGGTGTTAATTTTACCCTTTTTGCAAGAAACTTTCGAGGTGAGTGCTTGCGAGTTTTCTAGGTTTCCTCTTTTGCGACAAGTGAGTATAGGATACTACATACGAAAAGAATTCCTTTCAAAGACAAAAATGAAAAGCTCTCAGGTTGTCAACTATATAGTGTTAAAATGAGACTGTAATATTTATGATGTATAATATTTACTTACATTGCTTTTTATTCCTTCTATAAATAACAGTTACGCAAACCATAAATGTTCTATTCTATTTTATTAATTATGTAAAAACAAATCAATGCACTCAAAAACAGACATTTTAATTCCTTACATTTGTTTCGCATGTTATGTTTATTCACAAATATAAATAAAAAAAATAATAGTAATGTCGAATAAAAATGTATGTTTCTACATGTTTGAATATTATTTTATTTAAATTTATGACACATGAGACCGATGATAAATTTTATAAAAATTTACAATTTTTAAAAACACGTAATACTGTAAATACTAATTTGAAACATACAATATTTTTTTATATAATTACTGGAGATTTTTTACTAAAAAGTAATGAAAAAATTGCCTTGTTTGAAATAGTCAAATTAATATCCAATGTAATTGTTGGAGGTAAATTAATCTTCTCTTAAGCTTAAGCACTTTTTTTTGAAAACAAAATCTACAAATAAACATATATGCTTCATTTATTTTCAAGACTTTGTGATATGCATTTTGTGATTTTTAAACATTTACAAAATAAAAAAAGTAATTTTCTGAGCAAATGTTTTTTTAAATGATCAATAAATAACTAACTTTCTAAATGAAAATGAAGTTTTTGAGAACTGAATTCCATTTACTTTTCACTCATTCTTAACTATTTTGCACAATTGTCAACATGATTTCTTTTAAAGATAAACATAAAATTCACAACATTCATTAAATACATTACATTTTGATAACTATAATATACTCAACTGAAACCCTTCATTATAATAAATTAAAATATTTTATATGTTTCTTTTATCTATTATATTCCGACAATAGACACGTACATTAAAATAATTCCTTAAAGTTAAGGTTGAAAATTTATGAAAGCATATATCTTAGTATTCTATACATAAAAATGATATCATTAAATACAAACTTTAAGATCCTGAATTTATGAAGTGCTTGAATTGTGAGATAATGAGTTAAGTTGACATATATATACACATAAAATAACTTTTACTCTCCAGGTACAACCATAATACGCCCGCAACGACCCCTGTGCCTTTTCGTTTTAACCCCTTAACCGGCTATCCCGACTTAAGTCGGGCAAAACTTTCTGTGCGTTTACCGGCTATCCCGAGCCCCTTGGTAGGGGCAACAGGCTTCACTGCAATGCTTCAAGTTCAACCCCCAGAATTGACGGATTGCCGTGAAATCGCAATTTGGAAACTCCCTTACTGAATGGTTACGGCTGATTTAACTAATGCGAGCGTAAATGGAAAGAGCTGAGAGAATTTTCAGAATCCTCTGCTTCAAGGAAACAACAGTTTTATTATTACGTTTTATTTTTCTATATTTATTCTCATTTAAATTTTATAGTTAGAAAATAAGAAGTTAGAAAATTATTTTTAAAATTAGACTTGTTAAATAAGTAAATACATTAAATATTTATTTTTTAACTTTATAAGCGATTTTAACATTTCAAACAATTCTGCAATGGCTTTTTACATAGTTCTTTTATATTTAGATTTTATTAAAATTAGATTATATATTTTGTTCTGTGAACACTTAATTCTCGTGATCTCTCAGGTTTTAATTAATTTCCCATTATACCTAATTTTAATTCAAAAATTGAATAATTTGTTAGTAGAATTATCATTAAATGCTTATATATTTTCATAAATGATTGAAAATAATGGAAAATTTTTATCTTAATCTTCGTTTTTAAAAATAGGTTTTTATGTAAATAAAACAATAGAGATTACATAACTTTTTGTTGAACGTTAAAACATAGCATTAAAAATTTAATTATCCTCTCATATTTGATTTTAAAGTGATTAATATATTTAATTTTTTTTCATAATGAAATCATTTTCATAGAAAAATAATATTTATGAAATTATTTCATAATATACATATACATTTATGAAAAAAATAGATATAAAGTTTTGGCATGAATTATACATTAACTGAACACATTTACAAATATTATAAATGAAAATATTTGCAAATTCATGTTTTAATTATACTTTTAAAGTTTATTTTATTATAATTATTACAACCAATTAAAAATCTGGAAATAAAACGAGAGTTATAAAACAGTAAAAATATAAATCTTAACATTATGAAATTAATTTTATTTTTATATCGCAACATCTCGTTAATATTTTTTGTTTTAAATCAAATATTCAGATTTTAAAAAGTACAGTTTTAAAGCAATATTAATTTTCCAAAATGTACAGAGTTTTTACCATTTTTTAGGTGATTCATTATTTTTTCTTCTATTATCACTATTTTTTCTTCTGTGAAATGAAGATAATTTGTAAACTACCAGTCAAATTATAAAACTAAATAGACACCATATTTTAGAACCTAAATTTAGGTAAAATACTTTTTTACCGATTTATTGTTTATCTGCAGAGTTTTTGATAGTAATAAATCATGCGCGTTATATTTTTAGGCACTTTCTTTTAATCTTTCTCTAAATTTACCACTTGTAATCATTTTCATTTTAAAGCACTTATTGTTATTGAAGAGAAAATATTTTATTTAGAAGTAATATGAATACGTGAAAAAATGTGATATTGATATATTCTATATTAAATATTTACTTATTAGAATACTATTGTAAATAAAAATATTAATGTTTCCCCATATATATTTTTGCTTTTATTGTCCTTTGAAAAACAAATTTTCATGAGAGACTAACTGTTTTTAATATTTGTGCAAAACAATTCAAGAAATATTAAAAGATATAATACAAAAAAATATATACAACATGGATTCTCGTACGGAAAGATATATTTTATATAATTAGAAAGAGAAATTATTTGGTACTAGGAATTAAATATGAAAAATTTACAGTCACAAAATTTTTTACCACAAATTCAACTGAAGTCAACAATATACTGCATACTCTGAAGTATATTATTATGCAATTAAGTTAGCTTTTTATATTTTTTAAATTATTAAAAATATACAATTTTTTCTATATACTTCAGTTTGTATGTATTAAAGCACAACAGAATCATTTCTTTTAATGATTTTGAAAATTATTTCAGGATTTTAGAAATATAGTGTTGATTTTGAAAAGTATCTGCAATGAATAAAAGCTAATAATAATTATACAATAAATTAACTACTTCTTACAGCTATTTAAAATCATGACAAGTATAACTATCGGGACACTACAAAAATAGTTTTTTTTTTTTTTTTTTTTTTTTTTTTTTTTTTTTTTACTTTATTCAAAATAAAGGAAATAAATTAAATTTACTATAGAATAAAATTTTCAAAATAATTTAATAAAATTAATATTTAATGTAATAAATTATTATAACAGAGACAAGTCGACATTTTTGAGCACAACATACGAAAGTAAACTACTAGCACTTGTGGTTACTTCATCTGACAGCGATTGATGGACTTCCTGGCTGTAAGTCATTAAAATGCGATTATTGTGAGGTGGTCTAGGGTAAAGCGGAAATACGTCCCATCAAGAATTAGAGGCTTTTGTATTCTTGACAAGTGCTAAAGGGGGAAAAACTTGCATTGCAGTGAAAGCCAAAACTATGTTGCCACCACGAAGCAAAAACGAAGCACTTTCTTCACCGAACCCCAGACGGTTAAGGGGTTAATTAGATGAGCCCTCCATAATCTACCAACTTTAATGTCTATAAGTAGTATTCCGAATCTTCCTTCTGTACATCATTCATCAAGAGTTCAAGATGTGAATTAAGTCCCGGCGTAAGATTTGATGGGATTATTTTCGTCTAACCATGAACCCATTAACTTAGGTCTTAGTTCGAGGTGAGTTTCGTTCAACAGGGAATCTCAACAAAAGCCTCATTCATAAATATTTCTCCAACCTCATAATATGAATATGAATAAGTTATTCTGTTGCAAACATAGAAAATTAAAGTTACAGTTTCGGGTAGAATAAAAATGCTTATTTATTATTGTGGTATGCTTGACTTTTATGGAGTGTTTAACCTATAACACATGATACAAAGAGCAAATGTAATGATGCTCTTGCTATCATGTGTTTACAGATTTAATAAATGAAATTTAATATTTTTACATGGTTTAATTGTTTAATAGTATAAAAATTTTAAAGTGTCTGATTGGTAATATATTTTTCTTGCAACTATTATCTATTTCTAAAATAATATGTTTTGCTCTCATAAAGGTATTGTATTGCTGTAGTTTCTTATTAGTAACCTCTGGTTGACATATTCTCATATTCAATTTGGCTTACTCATATTCAATAATGGTTAATCAAATATTAATATTTTCATTTGCCATGGAGAAATTAGAGAGAATGATATACCTCCATTATTGACATCAACAATTATTTTCTTACCCTTTTTAGTAAAATTTTTATACATAATTTAAACACATACCAATGCTTGATTACAATTAATTAATTAAAAGTGCAAGTTTACTCTTTAAATAATCATTAATTTAATAGCTAAGTGCTTTTATATTAAAGTCATTCTTAATAACATTACATAATATTATTATTATGTGCCATTAGTTTATTTTCTAAATATTTCTAAAAAAATCATTTATTGCAATTATATAAAATGAAATTTTTATATAAGAAGAGGCATTGCAAAATGCTACCAAAAACTATTATCAATGGAAATCGGAAAGTTAACAACACTTACAAAAGCATTATGAGCTAATAGAATCTTATTGATTTTATATAATTGATGTATTTTAATAATAACACTATTATCAATATTAATAGAGGCACATTCAAAATTATTCAATGCACAAGTACTAAGAGGATTATTCATTGCTGTTAACAATGAAGAAAAAAATCTGAGCAAATGTAATATTTATATGATAATATTTCTTACATTTTTTAACAATATGAAAAATGTTTAAATTAGGTTGAAATTGTTTTGTTGTAAAATTTTAACTGAACTTTTTTGTTGCAAAATATTAATCTAAATTTTTTTTTTCCCTGACTGAAGATTTTGTATTGCTTGAAATACATTTTGTATTGCCGCATTTTGATCAGATTTTTTTCACGGTCTCTTATAATATTCTACAATATTTATTACATATCATACTTCATTTATAAGTTTCATTCATTTTTAATAAAAAAAATATGCTTCGACAACACTTTTTGATAATTTGATGTTGTGTCCCATAAAGAAAAAGCAGAATTTATGAAGAAATTTAAAAATAAAATTGCTTTTATTTTATTACGCTGTCAAAATTGTCCACTCCAAAATACCATCAGCACATTTAAGATACATTTTATCAAAAATCAATCTTGTTTTAATACGACATTACGTATACGCACAAATAAAATAGCTTCTATAAAACATCAAAGGTAATCTTAAGTTCATTTCTATATATTTGTATTTCCTTAAAGTTTATTAAGTTATGTAGTTTAATTATGATTGCTAGAATCATTTCTACACATAGATTAATTTACAAAAAAATAATCTGTACTTTTAATTGCCACTTTTGTTTTTAAAATTAGATATTTGAGTTTGTGTCATTGTGTTCTTGTAATATCCATCCTTTTAATGAGTGTCCTCAAGAAATTCTATTTAACAAGATTAAAAAAAATTGGAATGTCACAGCTAATGCAAATTTGACACTTTGATCAATATAAAATGCGTTATTCTTATCTCCTTCTAAAGCACCGAATTATCCTTTTCATAGGTAGCTCATTCTTGAATTTTCCCTACTTACATGAACAAAAGAAAGAAAAAGGGAAGAAGAAAGCCCGACCTCATTCGCAAGTCCATTACGATTGGTCCTCGTCGCGGCATTAAGATCTTTTGTTCGGGTAATCTATTACGTGTTATCCGCGAGGAGGTTTAAGAAAGGGAAATTTCTCTGAGAATGATGAAATCGATGACGATGATGAAATGAATATTTACTAAGTGGTGATCCATCATCGATTGAATGGACGTTCGGGAGCAAGCGCACTATAGTCACGCACTTTTTCGTGTATTTCTCAGTGAGTATTATTTCCTTTCGTTCAATTATGACGTGTAACATATAGCTATTATTTCGATATTAAGTTACCTATTGCACGTCATTCGGAAGCAGTGTGCCCGCACGCTTACTGCTTCATCGATCTTCATTACCTGTGAGGAACAAACTTATTCCTTTTGTAACTTGTTCAAGGACACGACACATTACTTCCAGACATGTAGGACTGCATTAAGTTATTATTTCTGACAGGGTCCTTATCGAAAAATAAATTTGATTAAATTTTACGTATTTAAATGGTGCTAGATTGGCTGTACGAAATATTCTATAGTGTATTTTATAGGTTATCACTGTCATGCTTCTTGTAGATTTTTTTGTTAGATCAACTTATCAAAATGTTTTTAGAAATTTATTTCTTCTTGACAAATCACCGAATCGACAGAAACAGGAAAAAGATATAATCAGTTTTTGATCTTGAACATAATCACTGAAATAAATATGTTAACATTGTATATAACACATGTATCTCTGAAAAAACGTTTTTTAATAGTTGTTTTGATGTAACTATGCTAAATAGTACTGTTTTAATTACTTAACAGATTTAGCATAAAAATTCGTCGTAAAATATTTTAAGAAGTACTTTTTATCTTTAAAATGTTTCTAGAAGACGCTTACTTACAAAGTGCATGCGAGAAAGAAATTCTCATAACTTTGAGAAAATTCATTTTGAAAAATTAGATGTATCACGATCTATGGCTACATTTCACATCTCCATTTTTCTAAACACTATAATCTACTAAAAGATACTGCGAACCGTTAATTTTTTTTAAAAAAAATATTAAGATGATAAAGGCATGAATTCAAACTTACTATATTTTTTGCTTATATATTTGTAATTGTTAATTATTTTCAACATTTCTTTACTTTTCATGTTGGCAACGCTAAGTGAATAGCTTAATAGATGTAGGCAATTGTGAGACATTTGAACATCTACCATGTTTTGTTTTCCGAGAGAAGCTCTCATTGATCATGGATCATAATCACGTGTATCAAAAGAAGAAAACCAGAAAATATCGAAAGCCATCTCTACAGACGTGCAGGTAGATGTCAGAAGATCAAAATTCACCTTTCTCTGTTAAAACTAACACTAGATCTATGATCAAACCTAGGCTTACCGCTCTGAAAAATGCGATCTTACCACTAGGTCATGATGAATCCTTCTTTTTCAGTTATAAGAATAATACCAAAATAGTAGAATTTCTCTACACTTGTTATTAAGTTAAATTTGATACAAATTCTAGCTAATGCATTTCATTCATAAGTTTCCAATTTCTCTTATGCTGTTGTTACTAATGACACTTGGCAAAGCCAAGCCCGCCCGTCACAGATTGGGCGAATGAAGTGAGAATGCACGTCTTCCGTTTTTGAAAAAAGCACCTTCGTACGAAGGTGGAAGTACGACTTTGGCTCACAGATGGCAGCACCATCTGGGTTTTTCAATTTAGAGATTGAAGCCAGAGAAGATCCATAGCCTGGCTCAAACCACCTCAAGAGGTATTAATTTGTAATGAGAACATGTAAGACATTAAGATCCGACATTTTTTACGTGTTTCCGTCGACATTTGAACCCAACGGATCTTCGGTTCAGCCGAGATTTGAACTCACTACCTTCCGGTAATGAGAATGAATATTCATATTTATAAAATAATAATAATGACTAAAAGAAAGAATTAATTTACTTTCTCCCGTTACAGTTTGAAAGTTTAATTGACCTTAACAATTCATCATTTAAACATTTAACAGCTAATACGAGAAAGAATGATCTCTCTTGAACTCAAAAAATTTAAAAAATTTTGACGGATTTTATGCTCACTTATAATAACAGCATTGGAGGAACAAATATTTTTTTCAGATATTCATAATAGCGTATCAATCTCTTTAGTGTTTGAAAATAAAGGGATTTCTAGATGAAAACAAATGTGTACGAAAAATGAAGCAAATAAATTTATTAAAATTGTGCTGTTCCTCAATATCAGAATTTCCTTTTGATTTCTCTTCAGATATTCAACAATTTTGAATGATTCTTAGAAAGAAAAAATGCAAGTAAATGAAAATTTGAACTCACGATGTTTGATGTAGATCACTAACGGGAGGAAATTAAGTATTTTCCCGAAAATAAAAGGTCTTCTTTTTCCTCTCTTTAATAAATATTTTTCGAAATAGAAATTTGCAAAGACTTTAAAAGAGCTATACACAAGCGTGAAACTAAACAAATTTTGAAATAAGGAAATCAGTACATTTTGTATTATAATAAGCTTATAAAATAAAAAAATTAAAATTGGATTATATAACAGATGACACTATAAATTCACCAGAAATTTAATACATGATTTTTACTGAAAATTTTGGTTAAGAAATTAATGGCTGTGATTTTAATTTATTAACAAAAGAGATTTTGACAAATTACTTGTTTCATTGAACAGGAAATAGGAAAAAAAAAAAATTGTATGTCTAAGGTAGAATTTAAAAATGACGAAAAATAAAGTTTTAGCAGAGGGATATATGTTTTTAAGTTTTTAAAATAAATTTAGTTGAAAAATATAAATCTCTAAAAAGTAACGTTATATTTGTTTCAGTTCGACATAGCTCTCATAAATATTTAACCATTAAGTTCCAAATTCGTCGTGTTAAACTAGCTGTGATTAATATCCGATCCAACGTTTTTTTATTGTTTATAAGGGATTTTTTTTATTATTTATTAGTTTAAAAAATTTAAGTGTAAATAAAAAATAGGAATCGTAAAGATTAAATGGGTTGACCTGAATGTTGCTATTTCAAGGCATTGCATAAAAAAAATATAGCTTGGATATTCTGATAAAGACTACACGACTTGAACTAATAATGACAGCACAAGTACAATATCACCCAAGATATTAAAGTAAATTATCAACGGTTCTGAGGAAGGCATGGAAGACAACGGAAATTGCGACATAAACTACACAATTTAGTTATTCCTATAAATAAATAGACCGAAAGAGATAGGTATATCTTGAGGTTATTAAGGTTCTTAAGAAATGCCTCAGATTCATACACAGAAAATTTCAATTGACACAGATGTTACGAAGTACCCCATTAATTTGAAGAACTAAAAGTCTAAATTATCTCTATGATTATGAGTGTTCTGTTTCTAACAAAGGAAAATATTCAACAAAGCGATCACCATCACTCGGTGTTCGCAATTTACCATTAGATTGTATACAGTTGGAACACTGATATGTAGAATGTCTCTAGTCGAATAGTTGTGATTGGTTTTAAATAATGGCAGATTAATGATTTACTTAAGAACATCTTTCAACTTGTCAAGTGTAATAGTTTGTACAATGATGATAGGATTTCCGTGGTGCAATTTGGGAAATTTTAAATAATGTTCTTGGTAAATTAATCCACCATGGCTACATAAATGATTTTGACAGTTGAAATGTTTCTTTTCTGGAAACGGTTCAGAACTGATGAAGGTTACCTCCAAGACTGCAGTGAAATATGTTATACTGCAATCACTCTTAAACAATGATATCAAAAAATTCATTTATAATGCTCTTCCTGAGCTGCTTAGAATTCTAATTTAAACTTCATAAAACATTTGTGAGACGAGTTTGAGTAACACTTTCATAATAGGAACCCACACCCAATTTTCCTAGTTAAACTAGCAATATTCTTGCGGAATGAATAAACAAAAGTACAAGTAGCTGTTATAAATAAATTTAGAAAACGTATTACTGTATGTAGGATCCAAACTTCTAATGAAGAGTGCATCTATTTTCCCTTATACCATTATATTTAGCTGTCTGATTCCTTTTTGTACTGTAGTCTATGCATGATTGATTGAAGTTTGGAAAATACTTTATATATTTAAACGATGGCGGAGTATTGTGACCTTTAGTTTCAGTTCAACTCCTTTTCTCTCAGGTTTTAAATTTACTACTTTATTTGTATACAGTGCATCTGCTGATGGCCCTACGAACATTTTGAATACAGTGCAAATATACATATTTGAATTCATTCATAAACAATCAAATACATACATATTTGATTGTTTATGAATGAGTGGTTGTTAAGAATCGAGGCTTCACTGTTTATGTTTGTAATAAGGATTATTATTCCTAAATAAATTTTCGTTTAAAGCAATTTTTTTAAATATACAAATATGTTAATAGTTGTTTACTTTCTTAATGATGCCTTACGCTTCAATTAAACGACGGAATTTTAATAAACCTATGTATGATTAATGTCTTGCACAGTGCGTACCTTAAACACCGAGTGTTTGTATTGATAACTATCTATATTTTCTCATTTTTACTCATTAAGCAGTTGGAGCTAACAAAAGCACTAATCATTTAACTAATCTGGCAACTTAATGGTCATTGCTCAAACATTTAATTCAACAATTTGTGAGTACAACTCTCATCTCAAACCTGAATGTGCGCTTTGGTTTAGAAACTAGTAAGATTGTGATCCAGATTTTTACAAGAAAACTATTAGTTTAATTTTGGAATTTAAATTCTGTTGAAATGAGATCTCAAAAATGATCGAAGTGTGAATATTAACTAATCATTTACTATCAATAAATGAATAGTAAATTTCAAAAGGGATAATAGTGAATTTCAAAAGGGAATACCTAGACATTTTTATTATATTTAACTCGTAAAACATCTTGCATCGACAATTGTGAAATAACTACATATTCTTTAAAATGCCATCGTGCAGGAATTCTACATATTAATCAAATAATCATTGCTTTGATCAACAATGGATCCAAATTTTTCAATATGATACAGAAGTTATAGGAAATGCAATTATCTTCTAGAGAATAAAATAAATATTTTTAACTTAATTTAATATTATGAGTAATTATTTATTAATATTCTAAATTTTATACATTTGAGAGAATGACTTTTAAATATTATAGCCTATAATGTTTATATAGTTAGAAATTTATTTTCATTAGAATTTTTCTAATTTCTCGATACATTAAAGAAATGCTTAATTCACAGAATTTCCAGAGTTAAAACTCATCTAAAACATATTAAAGTAATAAAAGACAAAATATAAATTTAATTATTATACCTTAATTAAAAAATACATATATTATTAAAGAATAAGTTTTATGTAGTACATTAAAACTATTTTATGCCAACCTAATAAAATTACTTTATGCAATTAAGGAAGAGTTAACATAGTTAACTTATTTGTAAAAATCTAGTTCAGACTGATGCTGATTAATTAGAATTGCATACAAATTTAATACACTGACATTTTATTATACTTGGAATACATAGCATAAAATAACCATTGCTTTAAATTTTAAAAACGATTAAAAAGATTTTTTTTCATGATTTTTAAATTTCCTTAATTTTATCTATAAAACTCCTAATTTTCTAAAAATATATTTTCAAAAATGTTTTTGTAGTTTAGAGAATATTTCAAACACAATTTTTAGTTTTCTTTCATATTCATTGTAAGGTATTTCGTTACAAAATGGTTCTTTGGAGATAAAAATACTAAATTAAATTAAGATTGATAAATATTAGCATGTAGAAATTTTTTTGATCTATGCAACAAGAAGTGATTCTCAATACAAGTATCATAAATGATATCCTTCTTCATTTATTGCTAACCATAAGTATAATTATAGCATTTTTTCATCGATAAGATGATCCCAGAAAGAGGAGGTGAAGATTAGAGCCTAGCATCATAGACGGTAATAAAATGGAGAACCCATTCTACTAAAGGAAAGAGAGCCTCTCATTTCCTGTAGCAGACATACCATAAACAAGAACTTTTCCTTTCCAGCAACCAAACAAACAGCCGAAAGCAAATTTATCTCTGGTAACCAATACTTTGGCGAACTGTCGATGGACGGGCAGCCAAGGACGCAGTATAAATCTCCCTGAAGAAGTCCCATTGCTTTCTAGGAGCGACCAGTCAACAAAAACAAGAAATTCCCATTGGACTTGAAAGTATTGTTGCTTGTAGGTTGTTCATCAAGACGGGGTAGGTGCTATTTGCCATATTTATTATATCAGTAAGATAATTGGCTCTTTAATGTTCTTAACTGATATTAACGCAAGGGAATCATGAATTTTCATTTATATATGAGAATTAAAACACTGCATAGCAAATGCACTTTTTAAAATTATACCAGAAAAATCATATATTGTATTTAAGATATTTTTTTATGATATATTCCATATATTCTATTTAAAAGTAACTTAAGTGCACTATTTTTGGGACTTGGCTATGTGAATATGAATTTATCATACATATCTACATTTCTGTAGATATGTAAGGACATCTTAACACCTGATAAAAAAATTTGACTTTTATTTAATTACTTTATACTAAAATTTGTTTAAAAAATATACAAGCTTTAAAATGAATATTAATTCTAATTTGTTTTATCTTAATTAAAAGCTAAATTGTTCATTTTATTTTTAGTTAAAACACGTGCTTTTTTATAAGATGTTCATGACAAATAACCTATTTCTTATGAGTGGTAAGAATTATTTCTAATATATTTAAAAATATAATTGTATACTGAAACCATTATTTAAAAAAAACTATCAAGATTCTAAAAATAGATTCATATATAATTATTCTAAAAAAACTGCGTATATTAATATTTTTATTTTTTTCGTAAGCGCCAAAAAGTTTACGCAGATCTAATATAAATTACTAAGACATATCTACGATGAAATTTTACTAACTTTTCTCTTCTATGGATTCATATAGCTAAAAACACAGCTTTGTCTCACGTATCCCATACAATATAATCCAAATTGTATATTTTTTTTGCAAAACTATATCAGCAAAACGTTATTATAAGCAGAACCATATTTTTTTTTACTCAGTATATTTTGTAGACATCTTTGTTGATTTTCATTTTGACAAGTAATACAAGAACATATGTAAGAAACAATGCTTAAATATATGATTTTTCCATAAAAAAAAATTATATATAAACACAAAAGTGTGTCATGAAACATGAAACAAATGATCGATTAATGCTTTATACGAAAATAAATATTATCATGTCAATTTAAAATATCCTTTTATTGATCTTAGAAGAAAACCTGATAAAATGTCAAAGGAAATTTTAAGGCAGATTCTAAATATGAGTGACATAAGTTTATGCAATCAAATTTTGTCTCTTGAAAACATTTCGATGAACCAAAATTTTTTAGATTTATAAATGGCAAAGGCAAATAACGTGGGACAAACATTCATGAGTTATCGATAAATATAGATATTTTACCAAAGAAATAGATTTCTCTTTGACTGTACAAATAATACTAAGAACATAGAGCACTTAATTTCCATAACTAATTGTGCTGCAAGTTTTTCACAGAATCTGATTTTCAATAAGGTGAATGTCGAAATACCCCCCCCCTTTTTTCTTCAAAATATTTGCGATTTATTCAGAAATTTTTATTTCATATAATTATACTTCAGTAACAATCTTTAACATTTATTTAAAATATGAATAGTTTTATGTATAATTTATATTTTGATCATCTGAAAACATAATTAATTGTAAGGAACATTGCGCTTGTTATTGCAGATAATGCCTATATTAGTCTATGAACGGAAGGCAGTATTTCCATAGAGAAATAATAAATGGTTTCTAAGGAATACAGTAATCATAAAATAAATGCACAAAAGCTATATTATTATGTGATAAAATTATTTGTTTTAATTATTATTTAATTTATTGCATTTTGCAATTGATCACTTATAACTCACCATTTCAATAACAAGTTTTTTGCTTGAATTTATAGAGCAATCCGTTAGACAAATGTCAGCAGAAAACAGATTGCAGAACAAAAAGAAAAGTTAGAGCAAATAATAAAATCGGAATCATTTATTGATGGAAATGTACCTATCATTATCGATATCGATAACCTAATGCAAGCTACAAGAAACGAAAGCTATTTCCTTATTCCTCCAAAAGCAGGTATTATATATTCTTTTTCTCATTTATTATTCAACAGTACGCTATTATTCGAAAAAAGAATTGAAAGACAAGAAATGACCTACAAACCAAAGAAACACCAAAAATAATCTTTGAATGACGGTTGCGGTTGCTAAATGTGCCCACCACATCCATCGGTAAACATTAGCTATTAGCCATTTGTCCTATTAAATGTTTTTGTGCTGTCGCTTATTTTATACCAAGAGATAAAGGAAAGGCCATTACGTCGTCATACATACACACTCTTAGGAATGGAAACAGAGGGGGAAAAAATAAAAAAACAAGTATGGCTTTCACCACACCCCTTGTCACTGCCCTTCCCTAATAGACCCCTACCTCTACACACCCTTCCCATACTTTCCGTAGTTGATGACGCAGGACCGTTGTCTATGACTAGATTATGTTGACTATGCTTTGATGACTCGTGACTGCCTATATTTTCCTACAACAGTTGATTTTTTATGGTATAAGAAAGTCATTACTGACTGAAATCTGTCTCATTCCTTGGTAACTGAGTCAATATGTCTCTATGATTTGCACTCTTTATCTTCTACATGTGAAATTATTTTTTTGAACAAAATTTTATTAATAGCCTTGATTTAAATTTAGAAACTTGATGTCTAAAATTTTTAATTCGTATTTTTTTATTTATTTTGGATGCAATTTTTTTTTTATATTTGTTTAATTTTGTAATAAATATTTCTTTGGGTAGTGATCGAAAAAATGCATAAATATGATTTACAAATTTTAGATTAGATTTTGCAAATTTTATAGCGAGTAATATAAAATTTTACTCAAATACATTTTTATTTATATTTAGATTAAAATATTGCTCCAGAATTTAAAAGACATATCCCACTTATACCATATGGAAATGGTAATTTAAACTAAAATATCGAAATAATTTTGATGAGGACTCTTAAATAGAATAATTGACCATTTTCGTTTGGCATTCTATAAAAGTATTTAATGTGTGACATTGTATTTTGTGGATTTTGAAATCTGTTTCATTTATTTGTTTCATTTTCTCAATAAACTTATTTAAACATTTACAGATATGGCTTGTAAGAAATAAATATCTTCAAAAATAGTCGTATAATCTTTCTAATAAATAATATTGGTGAAGTGCATTAAAGAGCATTTATTCTTCTAGGTCCAGTTTCACAACAATATAATTATATGTTGATTTTCCTATGATAAACATTAATTGTCTTGTTATTCCATTTGCAATCGAAGGTTGACGTTAGGAATTATAGGAGTGAGAAACTGTTTAATTTACAGATGTTACAAAGTTAAGTCTGTAGCTCAGGTGGTAGCACCACTACTCAGATAGATTCTCCTTTTTATACAAGTGGATTCAATTCTGCTGGTCCATTTTATATATTAATTTCTGAAGCAAAGTGTTCTAACTTCCTAATAGATCCCTACCTCTACACACATTTCCGTATTATAATGGTGTAAAAGTAACCGATCAAATACAAGACAATGTCGTCTGTATTATAAAGTTCTTTTTAAAAAAAATTAAAAAAACATAAATTTGGATTAAATATTACCACTTTTAAGGTATCATTTAAACGCAGTTTATATATATATATATATAAGTGAGAAAGATTAGCTTTTGATAATTTTACATTCTGAATAACTTATTTAGATTGTTTCAATAATTGTCTTCTGATTTTTGGAAATATTCTTAGAGCAACTGATAATGTCAGTGAAAAAAATAATTATATGCAAAAACATGTTTTATTAATGAATAACATTTAAACAATATATAAAAATTTGGTCTTTATTAACTTCTATAATTTTTTGATATATAGCTTCGTATTATGTGATTATTAATAGTTTATAGTACTATTGTTCTCATTTAATCTTAGACCTTGTTAATTCTGTTCACCGTCTTGTGATTGGATTGTAATAGGTAAGTCTCTAAGGACCGCTATGCTGATTGAAACTGTTCGGGTCTATATTTAAGAGACCGTTAAGTAAGTGGCTTAACTGCTCGAAGATTAAATTCAATACATTCATGTAGGATTTACACATCTGTATAGAAATGTGTGAATATTTTTTCGCTATTTTTTGTGTTGAACTTGGAGAAAAAAAAGCCAATAAGTTTGTAACTGTATATGATCGTAATATTAACAGTATTAAATCACAAAATATTATATCTCTCAAAAATATTTGTAACAAAGAACCTCATTAATTTCAAAATAATCAATTACTTTTGCGTTATATATTCAAGGAAAAATAAACTGAGCATATTATTTTCATTATTATTTTTTTTTATTATTTAATGCATGAAATTTCCTTTGATGTTGGAAAAAAAAAACGATCGATGTTAATAGAGAAAAGACGTATAGAATACGCACATGAAGATTATAATAATCAAAATAACTCAGTAAATAAATTCTGATAGTAAGTAAAAGTTTGCGATGTTTTCCCCGAAGAATTCAAACTCTTTATTTATTCCTTATATCAGAAAATAAAGTTTTTCCCAAGATATCACTTTTATTTTTCTCATTGAAATGGAAGTTCTGGAAAACGGACAACATATCGCAAAACTTCTCTTTTACTAAGCGATGAAAGTTTTCTTACGTTCGTTTACCTCTAAATAAAGTAGATAGGAGAAGTCCATTTCTTGGATACATTTGGCAACTAGCCTTCACATAATTTGTTGTGGTCTTTTGTAAGCAATCAAGCACATGTAGTTTAGTATATACTAGAAAAATGTGATACATTTAAAAGACGTTTATAAGTCCAGAGAGAGAGAAAGGAAAAAAGAGAATGAAAATTATTCCAACATGAGCATCCACGCTGAATATTGAATATAAACAAAAGTTGATTACATGAAATTTTTATCAAATAAGAAAAGAAATAAGTAAGTTATTTTCTGAAAAGAATTGTTGGATATGTTTTTATGAACTTTATTCAATAAGTACTTAAAACTGTTTATTTAATTCATTAAATATTTATAAGCACTTATGAACCTTATTAAATACAAGTTTATTTATACTTTATTAAATAAATAATACTGCATTTTTTTAATTTATTTTAAAAAAATATCAAGTTAGTGTGATTTAATATCATGAGTTGATTAAATTATAGTTTTTAAAAAAATCTTATTTTTATCAAATTGTCTTATTAACACATTTTTATTATCTAAAAGCACTTTGGTGTGTTTAACAATAATACACTCTAATCTACATAGAAATTAAAAATTTGCTTAGAAAAAGAATATAAAAATCGGTTTAATTTCTCTTGGAAATAAAAAGCGATATTCATTTTAATATATCTTTAATACTTCTTAACAAATATGCAAATTTTTTGCAAAGTTCAGTGTGAAGTACATGAAATATTAATTACTATATAATTATACTTCATATGCTTCAAACTGAAATAAGAATATCAACCAAGGAATGTGCATATTATTACAATATTTAGAGAATTAATACTATTTTTAAATCATTCTCAAAACTATAACTAAAGAGATCAAATCTAGTATAGTTATTATTTCACTTCCATTTAAAATTAAAGAGCATTCAATTACTGTTGTGCATTTTTAATTTTATCTAAAAAATTGAGGATTCAAATAATTTGTAAATTTTTCCACTCTGGTTCTAGATTCAGAATTTTTTTCTTATCTTTTCTTAAAAAATAACTATTTAATTCTAGTTTTAGCCCGATTCCCAAATACAAAAGAAAATACATTTTAGGAAAGAATCATTTTTAATTATCTCATTTGTTTCGAAAACATATTACTAACTGCATTAATAAATTAAACACGAAGTTCTATATTCTTATCTAATATAAACGAAAATATGCATTATTTTCTACATATTGATCAATAAACGATATTCTTATCCTACATATTCCATGTTCCCATTGTTATTTTACTGTACAAAAGAAAATATCCTTTCCAATGAAATGGGCTTTCTATCAAGACAAACACGAATCCATTAAAGATAGTGATCAATAAACAACTCTGTTAATGGCAGGCAGAGCGTAGGTGTGGAGGAAAAACTTCAATCTTTGTCACTGACGTATGCGAAAGGTACTGACAGTACATCACGTGACAAATACGCGGTATCTAAATAAGGAGTAAAACCGAAATGGGAAGCCCTGCTTTCCCTCATTATTTGGGGTAGCATTTTGTTTCATTTATTTATTTATTTTTGTTTTTTAATTTTTATCGATAACAACATTAGTAACCTTGATAATTCGATAAACCTATAACTAGATAAATGCTCATTTTAACACGTAGCATTTCTTTTGTATTAGGCTGTTTAATGAATCATTTTGAAGTAAACAAGAAAATAAAATATTTAAATATGGACTTGGTTACAAAAATTCTCCTCGAAATTTATCAATACTTATGGCTTGAAAACAAGAAAATGAAATGAGTACACTATATATTTTATCTTTTCTGATTAAAGTTCAAGTTAAGTTTCAAGTGCTTTGAAACTTAGTTCCTTTTTATTCTATATTTCATGAATTTAATTTTGGTAAACTGTCTTATATTCAATTATAAAATATTTTGTTGTGCATAACACAAAGAGATTTTACATTTTAACAACAACAATAGGAAAACGATCCACTAGATTGAATTTTATAATTTATGTAAAAAAAGAAACATAACATTTAAATTGCCTGATTGAATAGTTCTGTTATACACAATATGAGTTTTGTTGCTTTTATGCAGTTGAAAAATCTACTATACGAATCTTAAATATAAAAATGAATTTACATTTGATTGTTAATTAAACTAAAATGGAGTATGAATTAACTTTTAATATTTTTGGAATTAATATTTTATACTATAAGAAAGAAAAAGATTTAAGAGTGTCAAATTGAAATTATTTTACAGCTGTGTGTTAGATATTAACATATGTTTTTTCTTCATATTCGAGGAATTTTTTATTCAAGCTAATACCTTCTGCTAAAATCATTATAATCTTTACAAATTATACTTTAATAATAGTTTTAATTACAATTTCTGCTCTTGGCCTTTGAACAAGTGCGATGATTTTGCAAGGAATTAAGATTTAAATTCCGCTTTATTATAGAGACCCCACAATCGAAAAAAGACGAAAAACTGAACCCATATATAGTTTAACTGAATGCGAAAATGTATTTTAAATGTCAACATAGAAAAAATACATAATTAATGAAACAGTTATGTTAAATTCAAACGAGAATCTTTTGACTGCTTTTCTTAATATGACTGTTTAACTTTTATTGTAATTTATGTAGACAAATTAATAATATAATGTAATACATTAGTATGCAGATTTTATGTCAGTTTATTTTTAAAAAAATTTAAATTGCTTGCAATTAAAATATTTATGAATATAAACATAAGTAAAAGATAAATTTATATTAATGAATTGAAGTATAATCAAAAACATAAATCGTTATATTTTACATAAACAATTACATATCTTTTAAACTTGTTTATTTTTTTGTTTAAATATGTTATTTAAATTAGAATCTTTTCCAAATTCATTATAATGAAGATGTTTTTATCAACATTTTAAATTGGTTTTAAACTCAAAAAATAACAAAATTAACAAAGTATTTATAATAAATATTCATATTATTTGTGAAGCATGAATTTTGGTCTAAAATTTAAAAACAATGTGATGATTAAAAACAAGAATGATGCTCAATAGTTCTTGAATAAAATACATGATTTATGTATTTATTTTATTTCGGAAAGAAGGAATTATTTGTTACAAAAAATTCATATTGCTAAATAATCAATTGATATGAGTTCTTGTCAAATTAATAATATTTTCAAGCAGAAGAAAACATTTTTGCATAAAATGATTAAATTGAAATTTAACTGCAATGATTCTTGGGGAAAATAACTCATACCAAAATCGCACTAAATTGAATTCCTTCGTAGGAAACCAGGCAAAAGTATTATTTAGTAGAAACTCTTCTCTAAACTGCACAAACCTCCGAAAATGAAAATAAAAATTAGGAAAGAACGGAATTCATTTAAAATGATATTAATTTCTCGAGAATTTTTCTACGTTAAAATTTTTTTTCTCATTGAAAAAAAAAATGAGAGACTGATCAAAAAATAAATTAGAACATTGCTCA